>CM054932.1:1662679-1697173 GCA_029168755.2 Tillandsia fasciculata
AAATAACTAGCTTTTATGTTAGATGGTATACAGAAAACTCGATTTGATTTTTTTTTTCTAGGAGTTCTGTGGGATTAGGTTGAGATGGGATGATTAAATTGTAGAAAGGGAACAAATTTTGCTTAGAAACTAATTCTTTATCATCAGAAAGCATTTTAGCAAGCACAATAGAAATGGTACATGTTTTTTAAGCCTCAGAACTGAGCCATTATGGCTTCTCCACTTATAAACTTGGCACATTTCATCATCAATTTCACTTTGTGATATCCATCTTTCCTTTTAGTTTACTTTGTATTTAAATTTATGATCACCTCTGATGCTACATTCAGATGATTAAAGCTTATTAAAATTTTCTTTTCCTCTAGATTAAGTTGCAATTTATCAACAGAGTCTTCAGACATCCACAATTGCTCTCTCGAAGTTGCCTTGCTGAAGATTGTTGACGAGCCAGTTGAGAAGCTCTTCTTGTGGGGCCAATCAGCCTGTGTACTAAACAACAGAGAGAAACACGTTTTAATATTTGGTGGTTTTGGTGGCTTAGGACGGCATGCACGAAGGAACTACACATTAGTGCTTGATGCTCAATCTGGATTACTAGGAGAGATAGATGCTAAGGGATTACCAACTCCTCGTTTGGGCCATTCAGGTACAATTATTGGGACTCATATGTATGTTATCGGAGGAAGAACTGGCCCTTCACAAGTGCTAAATGATGTTTGGGTTCTGCAGACTACTGAAAGTAGATGGTTGCAACTAGAATGCACCGGGGATTCATTCAATCCCAGGTAACTTCTTAATAACTTAAAGGAGCTTGTACACACATCCCTGCAAAAGTCATCAATTACAAGTGTTTCAAAAAAAATTAAACTCTCATCTTAAGTTGGGGAGTCATCAATTTATGGAGGGGTGTTGGTTTTGTATCGGAAAGTGTTCTCAAAGAGGGGTATTTCTGCAAGTACCAAGCTATATGTCAGAACACTAGTTTTTGAAGTGCTATGAGAATTCAGATTTTGTAGGCATATATACATAAGGTCAGGGACACATGTTGTCTCTGCTTGAAATTTTTATTTTTGTTTACTGCTCTTACAGGTTTCTTAATAATTGAACAATTTGAAGTAAGATGCCAAATTATTGCAAAATTTGTAGTTTGTACATAATAGCAGTAATAGAACTAAAAAATAATTTTGCAATTATACTTATATTGCCAATAAAGCATGCTGATATTTTTGTACTTTCTAAATCGATGCCTATATGTACAGGCATCGACACACTGCTGTGGCTGTAGGCTCAAATATATATGTATTTGGAGGACTTAGTAATGAAGTGATCTATTCCTCCATGACCGTCCTCAACACTGAAACTCTACATTGGAGCAACATTCCTGTGGAAGGTGAATGGCCATGTGCTCGCCATTCACATTGTATGGTGGCCAATGGTTCACAGTTGTTTATGTTTGGAGGTCATGATGGTGAAAAAGCACTTAGTGATCTCTACAGTTTCAATATTAATACCCAGCAGTGGAAAATGGAAAGGTTTTCTGGAAAAGTTCCTTCTCCAAGATTTTCACATTCGATGTTTGTTTATAAAGATTATATTGGAATAGTGGGCGGATGTCCTTTTGTACAACATTGTCGAGAACTGGCTTTACTGAATCTAAATCGCCGTGTCTGGAGAAAAGTTGATATTGAGTCTATAAGCGGAAACATCTGGGTTCGTAGTTCAGCTGTTGTGATTGATGATGACCTTATTATTGTTGGTGGTGGAGCATCATGTTATGCATTCGGGACAAAGTTTAATCAACCAACAAAAATTAGTCTGCATTTATTAGAGTCTTTGTGTGACCCCAATTCTAATAAGGAAAATAAATCAGTGGGAATATTTTCTAAGGATCTTAATTTAAGTCAGATAACGGGCATTTCTACTAACGGATGTAGTAATGTAACAGATGCTGAGCATCTTGTTTTACAGCTTGAAAAAAATTACGCCAAATTAGCGAAAGATGTATTGAAAAAATTTGGATGGTTGGATCTTACTAGGAAAGTTGTACCAAGCCAGGATGGTTGTCTTATCCGTTTTCCAATCAATAGAACCTTCCATGCCTTATTTTTGGATGAGCAACTTAAGCCAGTACACGATTTTGATAATTTGGATCAACTTCATCAGCTTGGATTGGTGTTAGGAAAAGAATTTAAAGTAGATGATGATTCTCGTTGTAGAGCATTGAAGGTTTTGTTGCTGTGCGGTGGCGGCATACTAAATGATGATGTACCCTGCAGCAGAAAGGTTTCTAAATCTCCTCAAAGAATTTTGAGAGAATCAATGCATGATTTATTGAGAAGAAAAGGGATGGCTATTCAACTTTTGGCGTTGCTTCCCACAAGGTATCTTCTTTACTTGTTTCATAGTGCTGTAATTCTGTAACTCGAGCGAATTTGAATCTTATATCTGTAAGATTTCTTCTTGAATTTTTAGTTTCTGTTCACATCTTGGAGACACAGGATTGTTTTTATTGATAAATCTTGTCTTTATCTTGTGTTTCGAATAACTGGTCTTTGTAAATTAGGTGGGAGCATCTTGGAGATATTTTGGTTCTTCCAAAGACATCTTTCAGGGATCCTTTGTGGGACTCCATTGGGGATGAACTTTGGCCCTTGGTTGCAAAATCGCTTGGTGCTCAGCGGCTGGCTCGCCAAGTAAGTAACAGCAGAGCTTTCAAAATATCTACCAAATGATTCCTTTGCTTAATTTTCATTATTAGTCAAGCTGGAAATGTGATCCTTTGTACTTCTACAAGAATGTCAATGCTAGAAAAAAAAAGAAGAAAGGGATAATCGCAAACTGCACATAATAATTTTTCTATAGATATTTAGGAGACTAGTTATGTTGCGTCACTTGCGTGTCGCTCAGATGGAATTAGAGTAACTTCTTGATCCATCAAATTCACCTTAGGTTATCGTTCCTGAGTCTGCGAGACAATTATCCAACTCATTTAATCTTTTGTGTCTTTTCTGTTGATTTCCTATTGATATTTTTCAGTTTTTGTGTTGTTTTTGGTTATGTGGTGACCTTTCTATCAGGGGAGAATCTTGCCTACTGGGACTAGAGACAGCACATTGGAGCTTCTGGTTGGAGATAATGGCTGGGTTACTCATCACGAAAATGGGATTCTTTATTCATTTGATGCCACGAAATGCATGTTTTCTTCTGGAAACCATTCGGAGAAGCTTCGCATGGCTCGACTGGCCTGTGAGAATGAAACAGTTGTGGACCTCTTTGCTGGTATCGGATATTTCGTGCTTCCGTTTCTTCTTAAGTATGTCCATCTTTCTTTGACTGCAATTCAGATGATTCTTGATCTAGTACAGTTTATCAATAACAAAATTATTGTTTCAGGGCTAATGCAAAATTAGTTTATGCCTGTGAGTGGAACCCCCATGCTTTAGCGGCTCTTAAACATAACATTCATGCCAATTCTGTGGCAGATCGGTGTGTCATACTTGAAGGAGATAATCGTCTCACAGCACCCAAAGTATGTCTTATTTTTCTCTCTAGAGTCCGAATAAAAGTCGTGTCATGTTGTTGACATGCAACAAAATAAATTTATTATACAATATGCAAAAAAAGAAGTCTCCAAGGAAAGCCAGCAAATAATACTATATTTGCGCAGTATGTTTCCTTAGGTTCTACTTTTCATTCCATTTTATTTAGCTACAGGATAACTCCCATAGTCCCCCATTCTCGAAGAGTCGCTTGTTGTGGTTAACAGTCTGTTGCTTTCGTCCGTACATGAGCAGATGAAGTCATAACAGTTGTCTAGTTACAAGTTATCAGATACTAAGGTTCACTAATGTTGATTTCTACTGATCTGATTAGGGAGTTGCCGACCGTGTTTGCCTTGGTCTCCTACCGTCGAGTGAGTGCAGCTGGGCTACTGCTGTTAGGGCTTTAAGGTGAGAGATACTCCAGTTTCAACTTGATTTTACTCGCAATGTTTTGGATGTGATAATATAAATACTTACTAGATCCATCATACATGACACTCCAACTAATGTACCGACGAAATCCATAATATAGTTTTGCAGCTTATTCTTTTTGCCTGTTTGTCGAGGCTTCTCAGCAATCAGTTTTCTTCTTTTTTTATTGGCTGATTTATAGCATTAGAAATTTTGTTACATTTTTTTTTTTTTGGATTCGTGTGATGATGCTGATTGCATACTCAGGAATATAGTTCGCAAACCAAAAAAAAATTGTGCACTCCACTGATGGTAGTATATTAGTATTACAATAATTTACAGTGAGCAAGTATCAGAATCTTGAAATGGTTTTCATCCCTCTCATCTTATTACAGGGCTGAAGGTGGTGTGTTGCATGTACACGGGAATGTCAACGATTCCGAAGAGAACTCGTGGTTAGACTATGTTGTCCGATCGATTCAAAGCATTTCAGATTCGGAAGGTAAATTATGACCTTAATATGAATCACCAGCTATATCCTGCGGCTACTCTGGTAAAAGAAGAAAAGCAAATGAATCATGATAGTTTCTTTACATTGTAGGTTTATCTTGGGACGTTTCGATACAACACGTAGAGCGTGTGAAATGGTACGGGCCGCACATTCGCCACCTTGTTGCCGATGTCAGGTGTAAGCAATTATAGAACCATCAGGCTTTGTTAGCTATGTGTGTTGGAGTAAATTGTAGGTTGGTTGGTGGAGTGGTATTTGAAGAGTTATTGTAAAATTTTGGGAGCTTGATTTCCACTGAAATGAAAAACTTTCGAGTGCTGTCATGTGTGTGTGGTGAACTCTGTTTTACCTGCTGCACTGCTTCAGAACCTCTGTAACTGTTTTGATCAAGGATTAAAGTAAGTTTGAAAGATTTAGTCAAATTATTACGTGACTATATATAAATTAATCTATACTCACAAATTAATATAGTTGTGACATTTCCAATTATTCCACATCGGATATGGATGGAATTGTGATTGGATTTATATAAGACATGGACACTAGTAATAATAACCGGGCTAAAGCATTTTGGACTATAGTGTTAGTGGGTCGGATCATTATAATAGTAATAAAATTTTTTATATATAAAAATAATTATATCTAATAAAAATTAAAAATTAAAATATGACAAATATAATAATTATTTAAGTTTATACTTTTATATTATATTTTTTCATAGAGATGACCGCTTTGTTTCATATACATGGTCGTAGTGGATTATTCCATTTGCATGGTATATTATTATTTTCAGATATAAAATTTATTTGATAATTTTGATATAAATATTACTGGTAATATAAAAAAATAATTAAAATTTTAATCCTATAATAATTAAATTAAATAGATATATTCTTAAATTTTTATAAATTATAGATAAAAAAACAAAGAAAATTGAGAAAGCTATATCTATATTATACTATATACTTACTATATATAAAAGCACAAAAAATTTGACAGAGGGAACTAAATAGAATAACAGAATATGCCATAACAACAACGTATCAACGTATTGAAAAAAAATGTTATATTTTTTCTCTAACGGATAATTTTTCTATTTATTAAATATTTATGTATTATTTTATATTTTTTCTATTTTTTATATTATTTCAAATTAAAAATAAATCAAACAAATCAAATTTAAACGCCCTCGCACACATGACCGAACTTAGGGGTGCTCTCCATGTTACGGATCTCCATCTTGTCGTGGTTGGGGAGGCTAAAGAGGGGATTTTGAAGAAATTGAAGCACCTAACTTCCCTGTCGTTATCATGGGAATCTGAAGGACGAGGCATACGACAAGTAGATGATGCACAAACCACTCTGGACGAGAAAGTCCTGCAATGCCTCCAGCCGCATGACAATCTTAAAGAACTAAGAATTGATAGTTATGTCGGTCTTAGATCACCCGCATGGATGCTGACAAATAATCGTCTTTCCAACGTAAGATCCGTGTACTTGATTGGTTGTGTTAATTGGCGAAACCTCCCGCCTTTGGAGCTGCTGCCTGAACTTGAGGTACTGCAGATCAAAGGTATGCATGCATTGGAAAAAGTTAGCAGTCAATCGCTTGGTCATGACTCAGTTAAAAGAGGGTTTCCAAGGTTGAAGAAACTTTCAATTGATGACCTGCCAAATTTAAAAGAGTGGACTGGGGTGCAGGACAGTCGGTTTTTTCCTGTTCTTTGTGAGCTTGTTGTTCGAAATTGTCCCACGCTAGAAAGATTTCCTTACATCCCGCAACTTGAGAATGTCATTCTAGAAAATGTTGGACTGGTTTCTCTAACAGCATTCTTCAATGTATGCCTTCCGGAGGTCTCACTACCAGAAAGCAGCAGCAGCAGCAGCAGCAGCAGCAGAGGGAATCCATCGGCATTGCAAACCATTTCTTCCATGTGCATCAGCAAGTGTCCAAACTTAAGATTTCTTGGAGAAAGCTTAACTCAACTATTTCTTCCTCGACTCTTTGAACTCGAAATAAGAAACTGCCCGCAGCTTCGTTCGCTACCAGATCTGCCCCCTACATTAACAAAATTGATTATTGAAGATGTTGGACTGGAAGAACTTCCAACAATATGGGAGGAGGGCTTGACAGATGATGTTGAGATGGTGGGAACTGGTTCTTTTCTCTCAACCTTGTATATTAGTAGCTGTCCAAAGTTGAATACCCTGAGTTTAGGCTTGTTTCGGCAACAAAAACTCCTAAGATGTCTTGCAAAGTTATCACTCAGGAACTGTGAAAATCTCAAATCTGATCTGGTCAAAGGGTTTAGAGCACTCACTGCACTAAAAGAGTTGACTATTATTGATTGCCCCAGGCTGCTTATCTCTCATTTTTACGTATCTCTCAAGACGATTGAAATCAGCGAGTGTTTTATTACTCAGGGTGCTTGGCTCGATAATCCGAATCCAATTCTCCAGGCAATTGAGACTGTAAAGATAATCGGTTGTCCGCATATAAATTCCGATGAAGATTGCAAACTGGAGCCGGTGGACTCCTTTAAGCACCTTACGTCTGTCAATTGCCTTTATTTGGTGAACACGTCTGTTCTCACACTTGATCTATTTACAAAACTTCGCTCACTGAGAATTCTGGATATAGATGGTTGCCAGAGATTCCTAACTGATCGGCAACAGCTTTTGCACTTCAGGAAACTCGAATGTGTGAGCATCCGGAACTGCAAAGAACTCCCATACCTCCCTGAGGATCTAAATACTCTTAAATCCCTTGTGGAATTATGCATTGAAAACTGTCCTTTGATAACTTCTCTGCCTCAGAATGGTCTGCCACCTTCACTCGAAAGATTGTCTATCCGTGGATGCAATCCACTGCTGAAGCAACGGTGCCTAGATGGCATCCATGACTTCCAAAGATTTCTCGCATTCCTTCCATTTACATTGAGGGAGAACTATTAATTTCAAAAATGAGGTAAGGCTACCAGCTGCAACTTCTCCTTCATCCTAAATTTTCTGTTTATTCCCATGGCACAAACTTGATTTCACTGTTTTGTGAGTCGGTCGATACTTCGATGTTCATTATGGCCTATCAGATTCTGGAGAACCTTATGTTACATATTTCATCCTGTATTTTCATTGATTCACTCATATGAATTTGGTAAAATGTATATGTCTCAAGAATAATTGCTAATAAAGTTCTATTCATCAAAACTTTTTGTTCTTTATATGACTTTCTTTTATATTTTAGTTTGTTGGTATGAAGTGAGATGAAAAACCTACCTCATAGGTACAATTGTGCTCAATAAGCTCATGGTAAGTAGTAAAACAAAGTCTAGAAGAGAACAATTCAGCAAAATTGAACCAGAATGATTATGCCTTACTTTTTCCTTAAAGTTGAAGAGGTTTATTTTTCTCAATAAAGTTTCCTAATGAACTATTTTGACTCGGTAATAATCCGCACAGAACCCACGATATCTAGCTGAAAAGAAATATAGAACTGTATGCTCAAACAGCTTTCTTGTGAAGATAAATATGTTCTTAAAACTACATTTGTGTTATTTACTAATCGATATGTTATGAGAAATCTTGATTTTATTTTTTGCTGCTATGCTTAGACTCTGCAATACTACATAAATTACTTTTTCTACATTTTGCCTCAATTAATTTATTTTACCTAAAGTGATTGGGATATCTCATCCTAAGGACTTAGCATATTAGTACTTAAACTTTTGGTGACTTCCTGTGAGCTAACTAACCACATCAAAATAATCTCATTCCACATTTTTGATCATTGGCGTACTCAAGTTTAAGGAATTTGATTGGAGATTTGGTCGTGCATTTTGCGCAAACAGACAGAATTAGAGGTATAGGTCTTGGTTGTTTATAGGGGCACTTATCTGGAGAGATAGATGCTGGAGGAAAAAAAGTGTGCATAGCTTGGCCCTTGCCCCCTACTTCCTGTTACCATTGGACCAAGGTTTCCATGGATGCATCTTAACTAATCTAGTGGTCTAGCAGAGTAAGCCCTTGATTCAGTGTATGTGTTTATTCAATATATTTGATTCCTTGGTAGTGTGCTTACTCTCCAACAAAAAAAAAAAAAGAAAAAAGAGTTGTGGTATGTTTTAATGGGTTCTTCATATTATGTGTCTTTTGTGGTGTGTTTCAATGGGGCCTTTTGATTCACTATATGTGCAAGTATTTGCCTTTATAGATTATTGCATCCCATGCTTTTCACTTCAGATTAACAGTACATTCAGGCAGCTGAACAGCATAGGACCTGTGAGCTTAGGCTTGGTAGAAATCTTTAATTCTTTACTTTGGAGGTTATTAATTCTTGTGAGATGAGTAGGTTCCAAAGCAACATCATGTTGGCTTAAATGGACCGAATCATGTTCGAAATGTTCGAAATCACGGTCGAGATCCATGAACGTTGTGTATGTGCACTGTAGATAAATTAGTTGCGTATTTTTATTAGCTCGAGTTTTTAGAATTAATGATTAACACCAATGATCCGGCACATCAATGTATAATTTAGTCCTCTCTTGGAAGATAATCTTGATTGTTATTTACTCATTTGGCAATCAAGTCCAGGTTCTAAAATAGATTATAAGTTATGTCTTGTGGAATAGACTCAGATTATGATCAACTAAGTAGTGGTGTTCCTTCTTCGTCATTTCCAAAAGCACTTACTTTCCACCACAATAGTTTCTTCATACAACATAGTAAAGTTCAGACTAGAGCTCCTACTATTTGGCCTCGAAAGTTTATTTGAACTCACTTTCAACCCATTTTACCCTTGCCGATTGATTAACAGTTGATGATCAACCCCTTGATTTTTGTCTAATCAAAATAGTAGCCTATTCAAAACTTAAGAGAGAAGCTACTTAGTCATTAAATATCTCAATGGTGCTCTAAACATATATCTTGCCTACAAACAGGACAAGATCCATGTTTCACCAGCCATCTATCTATGCAGAGTGTATGAAACAAGTGCCCACATTTCTGCATTCTCCTTGCACTCTCTTCCTTCTTGAAATCCTGCACATAAAATATTAGTTTGCACACATCAGTATGATGAATAAACATAAGTTCGTTAAGAAATACACTTCGCTTCTTACAGTAGGCATTCATTTTTTTTTTCTCAAATTATTTTTTAAAATTTATCGCACTGTAAAATGATAGATAATCAAATTAGTATCTTAAAAAAACCATGCTGGTTTTAACTAAGGCTTAATGGCCATACCTGCAAGCAAATAGCACAGGAGATCATCTCCCCACAGGAATCCACAATCTCACCACAGCTGATCTCAAACTCGGGCAATTTTCTTAAGATCTCCGGCAATAATCCAATTTCGCGATCGACGCCGAGAAAATCGAAATTATCTCTATCACTGGCTTCATTTGTATTTATCTGAGATAATAGTTTCTACAATCAGAACACAAATAAAAGAGATGCTTGCAGAACATAGAACATACATAGTTTAGACTGACTTTCTCTTAAAACTTTCAATTAATTTTTTTGAGGAGTCAGTATTTTATCAATTGAAAAACTCATAAAACAATTATATTGGATAAAATTAGTTTGATGTGAACAACTAGTCAGAAAATGAAACAATGAAAGAAATGTTACAAGTTGAGGAATGTCTCCATATCTATTTTTTTACCTAGTTTTCAATTATTTACCAACCTGCCATTGGTATGCCTTCAGAATTGCTGGGCTCACCCACTCCCTGAATATTTTCCCATTTAGAAGGCTCCCAAAAATGCCCACCTGTGTGCATGCATATGCATTCAATTCAGAGAGGAGGAAAAAAATAAATAAATCACCCTATTCCTATAATTAATATGTAGGTGGTGGATATATATATATGTAGGGACCATGGATTAGAATGTTTATGCATAGAGTTCATCTTATAAAGCACAAGAAGAATAAATTAACAAAAAAGAAAAAGAAAAAAAAAGAAAGAGATATAGTTACTATTCAATATATATATAAAAATTACCTTAAAGGAAAAGTTAATGTAATTTGATTTGATTAATGAAATTTGCCATACTTTGGATGATAGTTCTCCTTGGAGACATGACTCCAGAACTTCTAAAGAGACAACTGCACCAGCCACTGCACCAATTCCTGCACCTCGGAAAAAACCAGTCTCTGTGGTTTGGCCTTTGAGTGCACCTGATATTGACCCTATAATGGCTCCACCTTGTAATAAACATGCTCACAAATTAAACTGAGAATATATATATTATGTAACTTCAAAAAAAGGGAACAAAAATAGTTCTAACCTTTCATGGGAACAGTGAAAATTACTCTACTGTTTTCTGGGATAGTGATCGAGGGATATATATCTATCATTTCACTATGCATGCATGCACACTCTAGTTATGCTATGGCGAATAATTAATAGTGTGTTTATTAATAAATTTTGTAATACTTTAATTACTAAGAAAGTGCTAATCACGAAGATATATGTATGACTTATGATTTTAATCATTTAATTGTATAGTTTGTAAAGTGGAGAGATTTGTTTGTAATAAAAGTATTTTTCCTCTACAACCAATCAAACTCTCTACGTAATGAGGACTACATATTATTCTATGGTTAGAATAGTGAACATGTGTGTGTGTGTGTGTGTGTGTGAGAGAGAGAGAGAGAGAGAGAGAGAGAGAGAGAGAGAGAGAGAGAGACTTACAAAGTGCAAATGTGCAAGTGAGACATGCAAAGGCTAATTTTCTCAAAGAGCTCAAGCATAGCTCAAAGATGAGACCAGGAAACTCACTCCAAAAGCCCTCCATTCCAAACCCTCTCTCTCTCTCTTCTCTCTCTCTCTACTTAACACTACTGATCAGCTAGCTAGGAAGAGCCTTATTAGTGTGAAGGTATTATATAGTGAGAGAGAGAGAGAGAGAGAGAGAGAGAGAGAGAGAGAGAGAGTAGGAGGAGGGGAAGAATAAAGAGGGCACATAATAAGTAGGGGTTGGTGCAGGGCAATGGAATGCATAGCATGGAGAAGAGTGGAAGCATTTAAGAAGGTGGGAGAGGGAACACATCCCAATGCATGCACAATACCATTGCCTACATAAGTAGCTAGCCTGTCCTTGGTTTAAGTTTGATGTGAGCTTGTAGCTTTGGACCATCCATGCATGCAGGAGTTCATCTAATTTGGAGACCCTAAAAAAACCACTTGCACCAAAGCAGTGGGCTGGTATTGGACTGGAGTTGATGATCCTAGCTAATAATTATGAGAGAATAAATAAATATTAATTTGAGATTGCATTTGAATTTATTTCAATACATCATCATATATACCTGAACTGTGGAAAAATTAAATCTCTATCTTTCCCAAATGACCATGTGCTTGACAGTTTTCTCTAAAAACTGTTAAATTGTAGAGAATAATATTTTTATATTTAATAGTTTTTTTTTTTTTTTTCTAGATTTGTGACTTTTTAACTGGCCATAACGTAAATTTGAATTAAAAAAAATAAAATTAATTATACTAAGAATCTAGCATAATATTCATATTTCATATTAAATTATATAAAATAATCATTATTTTTTAAAAATTTAAATTAGTAAAGAACTGTACTTTTATATTTTTATATATATTTAACAAAAGCTATTAAAAGTTTTGCTTTTAATTGCTACAATAATATATATGTATATGGGGAAGATTTCAGCCAAGTTTTAATTTTTTTTTTTTTAACAACTCTATTTAAATATGAGCACTTGTGCAGATATAATTTATTAGAGCTAATCATAACCTTCAGTAGATGGATAAATTTATATCCCATTAATATATTCAAAATATTTAATGCCATTTGCAATTCGAAGTAACTTCCCATCAGCAAATGACTCCAAATTCTTTTAATAATAATAATAATAATATGCCCATCTTTATATATAAGTCCCGAGAATAAAGGGTTCTCTTTTTATTAGAAAGTAGGGACATGCATTTTCTTTTTTTTTTTTAAAAAAAAAATAAATATATATATATCTTCTTTTCTGTACATGTAAATGATAGTACCACTTTTTGCATGCATGGAGTAAATGGTCCTGCAAAAATTTAGTTGCCACTATTCCAAAAGGGAAGTACAGAGAATAACATTTGGCTTTAATTAATTACCTTCATTGTTTTTTGATACAACATTGGAATAATATTATTGTAACTGCTGTTAAATGGTGGTCACAAGATGAGGAGGAGGTGACATAACTCATGCACCAAATTAAGGAATTAATTATTATAATATTAAAAAGTATAAAGATGGTAAAACTATATAATTGTCTACAACATGACATCATCAATAGTGTCAAATAGTGTCAAATGTGATTGTTAATTAGTGATTTTAAGATAAAATAATTGTCACAGAAAAAGCTTGTTTGGTCACATTTGAACCACCTATGTGTTTGTGGAGGAGCATCATAACTAGATTTTGCTGTGGCACCTTGGGAGCCATTCAATGCATACACCATGTAAGCATAAAATTCTTTATAAATATATCGAATAATAAATATATTTTTATAAAATTTATTTTTTTATATTTATCTGTTCAAAAGTTCTAAATTATTAATATATGTTCCTATCATCAATATTCGTTAGAATAATATAGTTAATTATAGATTATATGCATATTATATTTTTAATAGTTAGAATTTTTGAAGTAACATATAGAGATCCCTATAATCAATATCTGTTAGAAAAATATAGTTAATCATAACTTATATATGCATATTATATTTTTAATAGTTGAAATTTTTTAAGTAACATATAGAGATGTACCGGTTGTATTCAGGTCGGTTTTTTAAAAATCTGAACCCGAACCTGACTACCAAACCTAAAACCCAAATCATAACTCGAATCCGACGGATTTAAAAATTTCATATCCAAATCCGAATCCAACTAAAAGTTCAAAACTCGAACCCGAACCCGAAAATCCAAATCCAAAACAATTATTTCTTTTTTTCTCTTTACAATATTTAAAAACATATTAAATTAAATCTAATATTTTAAATATAAATTTAAATATAATATCAAATATTTATATGCACATATATTAAATAATATAAAATCAATTTGGGTTCGGATCAGGTTTAGGCTCGCATCGCATACATTCAAAATTCAAATCCGAATCCAAATCTATCATATATTTATTTTTTATATCTATATCCGAATTAATATCTATTTAATATCGAATAAATTTATTCCGTTCGGATAAAATTTCGGATATTCGGACCAATTGACATCCCTAGGAACATATTTATAATAACAAAATTAATATTTCACTTATATTCTGTTAAAAAATAATTAGTAAACTAACACTAACAAACTAGAAAGAAATATATGAATAATTTAAAATTTTTGAAGGAATAAATAGACACAACTTTAAAAATTAATTTTATAAAGCTCTATGTAAACACATGTTCCTCATTCAAAAGTTTTCCCGCTTTAATTTGTTTGATAATATTTGGTTCTAATTTGTAAGGGCCTGATTTGGCACATGTGGCCCATTTAAGGCCCAACCCTGGCCCAAAATAAGCCGAAGAGTAATTGGGCTGGATATGAATTAGGCCATTTATATTTATTTATTTAATTGCACAAATTAAATTCTTTGCAAAGAGAGAAACCCAAACCCTAAACCCCATTTCTCCACCGAGAAAGAGATCGTAAGAGAGAGAGAGAGAGAGAGAGAGAGAGAGAGAGAGCGAGCGATGATGGCGTGGTGCGCCGCGAGGTCGGCGGCGGTGGCGGCGGCGGCGCCGGGCGCCGATCTGCGCGGGCTGCGCGCGCGCGCGCCCGTGGCGGCGGTGGGGCTTTGCTGCGTCTCCGTGGCCGGATCCCTCCTCCGCTCCTCGTCGTCCTCCTCCTCGAGCAAATCCCGCAACCTCTTCGCCTCCCTCAACGCCACCATCTCCTCCGCCGCCGCCGCAGGTACTGGAATCTTCAAGAAGAAAATTTGATTCAATTTCTTAGAAAGAAAGAATTTTTAGGGTTTGTTCTCTTGTTACAGTGTAGCTTCGTTCTAACAAAGTTATTATGCAATTTGTTTTCCAAGATTATGATTAGATGCTTACAACGGTGTAGTGTATCTGACTCGCTAGGAAAAATTATTCTGAAAAAGGAGAACAGATCTGCAAAATGTGACTATTTAGAGCTTCTCTAGCTGTGTAAGTGGTTAATTATTCTTCGTTATCCCGGGCATTAATCCTTATATGATTAAGCTAATTGTAACTTTGTAGGTAAAATTCTTGAAATCTTGAATAATTTTAGCTGTCGTAGTGTCGCATGTCTCTGATTAGTCAACTTTTGTTTTTGTTGTCTTGTGTTTCTATTTGCATTGTCGTTACGTTGGAATCTTGATCATTAAATTTGAGGTGAGAAGAAAAGAAAAAACAATGCGAAGCATGCATTGAGTATTAGAATTTTATGAAAAATAATTGGCTCAAGCTTTGTAATCCGATGCCCTTATTTTTAGATAAGAAGGAGGCTGTCCAGACAGGAAAGGCGTCTGCGGCGTTAGGCCCGTACTCGCAGGCTATCAAAGCCAATAACCTTGTTTTCGTCTCTGGTGTTCTGGGCCTTGTTCCCGAGGTTTATCATCTCTAGTTCATGGGGTTAATCTTAGAAAATTAAGTGCATTTGTGGCGAAATAGCATTCTTTTGATTTCTAATTGGTGCACTTTTTCTGATCTGTACGGTTGTAGACAGGAAAGTTTATCTCTGACAGCATTGAAGAGCAAACTGAGCAGGTAATCAGGTCGAATTTGATTAAGCCCTAGATTATCAATTTCATTTCGTAGTTTTCTTGTTTTGCAATTTGCCTTTTTCTTTTTAACAAGTACTAGAGGCGATACTGACTTAATGACGGTATAGTAAACAGTGTGTGAGATGTAAAATGCTTATGTTCGTTGTTTATACTGATGCTGCAGTCACTTTAAAGTACTAATATGTTTGTTTTTATACAAACTTTTAATGATCATAATGCACATTCAGAACGCCTGATAATATGTGGTTATGTACTGGAATTGCAACACGGTAAAAGCCCTTTAGTTTTAAGGTGTTCATATTAATCATTTAAAAGAGTAATAAAAACGGTCATTGTTTTTGCATAAACTTTGTGTGTAGAGTGTAAAGAATAACTGAATTCTCTTCAAGCTAAGCCAAAAGATGTTGGGAATTTAGTCAGCTGTTGGAGCTTCTTGAAAAGCTATACATGAACACACCTACACAATTTTAAGGCAGAGCTTTCATACCTTCTACTTTGAAGCTTAGTTGTTTCAGCCAAAAGGCTGAAAACGATTCCGTTTATGTCCCACTTATTCTCTTTATTATGTAATCTAATTATGCTGTTAATAGTCCAACTTAAGAAATTTAGAGATGAAAAACATCAATTTTCTAATCCATTTTTATCACCTTTTTTCTTCTTTGGACTTTGGGGTGCTTTTTTGATTTAGATGATTCCTTTATGCGTTTTGTCAAATTATATATTATTGTCAAAACTTCTGATAATCGATTGACATGAATTCTTGTGATAATTTTTTATAAGAATTTATGTTATGGCCATTTCAAGTTATAACTGACGGTTCTTTCGAAATATGTAGATCACTTCGCAATTTCTTACTCATCTTACTAATGTGTTCTTATATTTCAATATTTTGCCACAGCCTTTCGAATTATTTGGTCTCTTGACATTTTAGATAACTATGATCTAACAGGTTTTGAAGAATATGGGGGAAATACTGAAAGCAAGTGGTGCCAGCTACTCTTCTGTTGTAAAGACAACGATAATGTATGCTCTACTTCTTTCTGTTGTTATGAGATACAAAATCATCATCTAATGGTTGGAGCAGAAGAAAATTTTATCAGAAAGCCATATTTGTTGTCATTGTTATAGCTTATGTTACTCTGCGCTGTCCTGTTTGTTTGCAACATAGATGTTGTTTGTTTGGAATTCAAGTTTTATTCCTGGAAGAAGTATGATAGTGACACATCATATATTAAAACTCTGCATTCCATGTGTCACTTTGTTGTGCCGAAATAAGCACCTTATAATAAGCTTCATTATGACCTTTTTCCCCAAATTTTTGCTGACTGTTAAGAATCTTTCCCTTCTGCAGGTTAGCTGACTTGCAGGATTTCAAGAAAGTGAACGAGATATATGCGAAATGTAAGTTCCTAAACTTTGAATGTATCTTGGGTTTGTTGTTCGTTCTCATAAAAATGAGCAATATGGCTATTCTTTATTGCTTTGTGGATTGTTCACTATTACTGGGATATTGTATGAGATTGTAATTGATGAGATTATAGAAAGTCTTTACATATCATTTGAATTGTACAAATATATCCTGTATGATGTACCGTTGTTCTATAGCAATGAAAAAAAAGAGGCTTTTCTGCATTGATTCGTATATTCGCTGTGTCGCTAATTAATTCATGGCATGATTGATTTCTGAAACTCTTGGTCATTTATATTTTTGAGTTACGCTGCACCTTATTTTTGGAGCATTTCGACTTGGTAGCTGTCTTACTTCTGCATACATTCTGATGTGTTTAAGAAAATGCATATTTGGTCATGTTTCTGTAAATCTCTCGATCTGGCGAGTGTTTTATAGCTACTCCATTATAAATAAGCAACAATTTTGTCATGTAGATTTTTCGGCCCCAGCCCCTGCACGTTCAACCTATCAAGTGGCAGCCCTACCAATGAATGCCAGGATCGAGATCGAGTGCATTGCCACCCTCTAGAGCTCGTCTTCTCTCAATGCCTACAAGGCTTTATCCTGTTTCTAGATCTTTAGTGAATAATTGCATCAGGATGCTCAAGAGTCACCATGCTATGAACTTAAAAGGTTCACCCTGTACTTTAGTGAACCGATGCTTATTTCACTGAGGTTTGTGGTGAAAACTATTTCTAGAAATGAGATTGTAGTTTTTCTTTTTTGGGAGAATTGAGCAGGAGGCTATCCGATATGAGAAATTCAGCAGGTTTGCTATGGATGCCATAACAGGTTTATTGCGGTAACTTTGTTTCTTGGAATTTCCTGTTGTGATTCATGATTTCAATGTAGGAGTTCAATAGAATCTATGGTGAAAACCTGAATGTTCTGATATTCCGAATAGTAGCTTCAATTACTAGGTGATTTCTCATATTCCAAGTGAAAGTGTAGAAGAGGTCGTATATTCTATGCAATTGTAGACATCTTCTCATGCTTCCCATAAATGAATTGCCATGAACCCCTTAAGGGCCCATTTGGATGCACGAATATTCCTTTTTGTTTACTTGTAGAGTTTTTTCATAATTGATTTGGTAATTGATTTGATTGAGACTGGGGAAGAAGGGTGTCTGTAACATGCAATGAATGTACAGCCTTTATTTATTTTTTCAGCAGAATATGTATGATAAATTAATTACGATTATGATAAATCGTCAAGTTTCGAAGTTGCCATCACAAAAGAAATTCTCTATCATTCACAAGTTATGTCCAATTAAATCATTCCAGCATTCAAATTGGCCCTTAAATGAGCCCAAATATCCAAATATGTCGTAGGCCATCATTATTCTTATTCAGTATACAGTGAACAGACATGAATAGTCAACTTTGTATGATGTATGATACTTTTTTTATACGTATTGAAGTGCTGATACATATATAATATTTAGAAATATATATACATGTGCGAATCAAACATCACATATATAAGAAAATAACATGATGGTATAAAATATTCAAATAAAGGACAAGGTTTAATTCTAGTTATATCCTTATTCTAGTTGCTTCCATGTGCTTCTTATTGTGGATACATTGCATGAGATTAGATGGTCAGCTTTGTTCTTAATTAACTTGTGGATCTCCCAGTAATGTTTTTTTTTTTTTTAATCTGAAATGTAATAAGGTTTCTGCAGTCAATGCTACAGGAATGAACTAACCAATCTACCGTGCTTGCGAGTTGCGGTTCCTCTTCTCAGGTTTTAATTCGTGTATCTGTGGATCAGAAAACAGGTAAGTTAACTATCATTGTCATCTTTAAATCTGTTATTAAATGTTGTTCTTGTCTCTTCTTTCTTGCTTTTCCATGTATGTTGTTTCCTTGCATTTGAGCACATGTTACATTTCGCAATTAATTGCATCCTTCCAACTTTTAGCCGCTGTTACAGTTGTCTCCTTTACGTGTCCAATGTGTGAAGATTGCATATTAAGTTTGCAATGGTATATTTGTCTATAATCAAAGTTTCATCTTGCTGTCGCTATTAAGAGGAAAAAAACTAAGAAAACATGTGGAAATTAAACACTTAAGTTAGTTTAATATTTTCCATTCGCGAAAGCGAGTCACTTTCGCGAGGACTTGTTATGCAGATCCAACAAAGTCATTGCTTTCTCTTTAAGTAGTATGTTATGTGAAACTTCCGCGAATGATCTCGACTTCCGACAAAGTTCCTGGCATGTGTGCAATCCTTGATGTATACTAAATGGATGTTTAGTATCTCTTTCTCTCTCATTTCCTGAATGAAGTAGATAATTGTAGTTTATTTGTTGGAATTATTATAATACTATGATAAACCTTCTTTTTGAACTATGTTTTCTTTTGGGATGGCTCCTTTTGTAGCCAACCCAACATTGCATGTGATTGATCCATAAAATTAGTGTGTCACTGCCTTTTGGAGTACAATAGTTATGGTCCTATCACTATCAAATCAGTGGAGAAAACATTTTCATTAGTACTGCATAATGAAGTAACCAAAAGAAAAAAAAAAATTTGGGAGTTGATCATTCACTCTCTTAAGAGTTGATCATTTACTTCTTTTATGCCAAATTTTCTTCTTTTTTCTCTACACCAAAATCTTAGAATATTCAACCATTTTAAATGCTTGTCATTGAAGTAAATGGCAAGAAATGAAACCCTAAGTTTAGCCAAGTGATGTTTACACTTGGTACACCCCAAAAAATTGTGGTGTTAACATTTTTTTGGTCCACACAAACTTTGTGAGATAAACACAACCACTCCTAATTTGAGATTCTCTTCACCTTACTTTAATGATAGCTATGAGCATCAAATCTACTTGGAAAAATTTTGTGAATAGATTTATGAACTCTTCTTTGCCATTAGTTCTTAGTGAGCCCTTGGATATAGCAAACAGTTTTGAGTCACTTGGATGAAAGTGTGAGGCAAGTGAGGTGGCAAATCATTAAAATTCAAAATATAAAAGATGAAATTCAGGTAAAAGTTTATGAGGCCTTCTCACTAATAAGCTAATCTAAAATAATCCCCTTTACTTTTCTCAGCTACAGTTTTATTTTGATTAAATTGAAAATTTTATTGAATTCAGTAGTGATTTGTTAAATTTAATGACTCAAACTATAAGTGAATTGCGCTATCCAATCAAATTATAAAATATTAAATCCTAGAAAGAAGCAAATTTTGTTCTATCTTTTAATAACATAGAAAAATATTTATATCGAATTATCGTTGGATAACTTATTCCGATATTTTATAGGTTATTTTATATTGTTTTAACATGGTGCCGAGAATTGTAATAATAAAATATTATATTATATTGTAGTTACTTATGATAATATATATATATATATATATATATATATATATATATATATATATATATATATATATATATATTGTTAGATTGTGAATTTAATTTCTATTTTAATAAAAGTTTTTGAGCTAGTTTTATATGGGATAACTTTTTTGGATAACAAGGAGTACTCAAATAAGCCAAGTTTCTCTCCAACAATCTCGCTCTCTCTCTCTGTCTCTCTCTCTCATATGTAGTACTCAAACAATCCAAGTCTCTCAAAGACACTCTCTCCTAATATCAAATACAATTTGGACACCAATATGTATATCTATTAATTTTCAATATATAAATTGACTTGGCCGAATCTTCTAAATTTAATTTATTATTATTATTATTATTTTATGCCGCCTCATCTCCTTCCTCTATTTTTACTGTACATCCTCTAATTTCCTTCCTTTTCTTTTTTTTATCGTAAATTTAATTAAATATTTTATTAATTATAACTGAAGAATCACTTCATCCACCCTTCAATTTATTCTTCTCTTGCTGAAAATGATGCACTCAAGTAAATAATAGTTTAAAAAATTTAGAATCTGCACGTTATAAATTTTAATTCGAAAATACAAAACGGTGAGAAAGGATTATTTTTTATTTTTTATTTAACGTTACTTTCTCACCTCTTACTTTTATTCATTTATTATTATTATTTAAAATTATTTTATTATTATGTTAAATATTGAATTTAATTGTAGTGGTGGTGGAGAAGGCCAAACTTTCTTGGGTGCTCATTCCCAACGCCCGCCTCCAACTTCATGAGACCGTTTTCAATTATTTTTTCATCATGGTCTGAGTTTTATGTCTTTTGATGATTCCTTTTCGATCTATTCGATCTCATTCTATACTTTCGATTTTTATATTTTTATGTATAGATTTTTTATTTGATATGATTTTTGACATGTAATATTTTTTAAGAAAGAAGTTATAATTTTTATAATATATTTAAATAATTTGAAAAAAAATTGTTACTTTGTATTGCTTTCGATCTATAGTTAAAATTTTATTTTATTAATTTTTAATTATTTTTATTAAATTTAATTTAATAATATTTATCTGTCGTGATACATACAAATACCTTCACTATATATATATATATATATATATATATTATATATTGTTTGTTTGTACAAATAATATATATATATATATATTACCCCATTTAATAATGGATTAATTAATTTTCTCCTTATCCCGATTTAAGGTACAACTTTCTCCCACCATGGAATTATTTTTCCATCCTCTTCTCTCTCTCTCTCCCCTTGCACACTTCCCAACTCATTTAATAGATTTAATTTATTAATAATAGATATTACAATATTTATTTTAAATAATAATAATAATAATAAATACTTATTATTATCGGCCGCCGTCCCTTCCCTCTCTTCGTCCCCCGAAAAAAAATATCGTGATCCTCGTTGTTTAAAATTAATTAATATTAATTTTGATAATTAACAATAATTTTAACACTAATTAACACTAATTATTGATTTTTTAATACATAATATCTTACCAGAAAAATTTATTATAATTTTTATATTATATTAATTATTTTACATATAAATAATTAACACTAATTTTATATATTAATTAATAATATATATTACAATTAAAAAAAAGTTATAAAATAATAAATTAAAATATAAAAAGATAAAGGCATTTTCGTATTTTTACTCAAAAGTCAACTAGCTCTTATTCTTCAATAAAACACTAATTCATTTTCATCTTATAATCAATTTTATAAACCCACTACTAATTCTCACTAATCCCCGAACCAAACGATACCTAAGAAACAAAGATTAAAATGGGGACAAGGTTGGATAAGTCTAAGATTGCCTCAATCTATCGAGTCACGTTGAAAACGCTTTTTGTCGCCTTGTGAGACAACACTGTATAAATAAGAGGACACTTAATTATGCTATATATATATATATATATATATATATATATATATATATATATATATATATATATATATATATATATATCTTCGTCCTCTTTGTTGCCCACATGGAGGCTTACTATTGGTTACTTAATTGTTTCACCAACTCCTTTCTATGCTAAATTAAATGATTTCCTTTAAATCAAAGTATTTTTAAAGTTTAATTTTATAAGATTGCAAAGGAAAAATCCTGGCTCGTTTTATTTTTATTTTTTAATTTTTTTTTGTTGCTTCCAAGAGAATAAGAACAAATATCACTTACATGTACAGTTAAAGTGCTAGGGGAACTCCTCATCCTAGCAAGGTCCATTCCTCGTACGCGTTGGTCCCAAAAAGTATCAAACTCATACATAAATCAAATTATTTATATATATTAATATATTTATCAAGCGATGTCAAAAATAATGCATTTATATTTACAAATTTTTTAAACTCTGGTCACGTAAAATCACCCACAAATAAAAGAGATTAGCATAATATAAAGAGATTAGCAAAATATTAAGAAATTGTTCATATGTAAGATCGTATAATTATTGATACGAATTTTATTCACATAAGTTTTTTTTATTACAATAAAATTCAAAGCGATGTGGATCATTCAAATATAGAAATCAATTTATTTTATAAAAAAAAAAATATTAATGAACTTCTACTTCTGCGAGGACTGCCGGAGGAAGGTCGAGTAAACGAAGGTCGGGCGTCGAGGTTGCTCGCTAGATTTTGATTGCTTCGTGAATAAAAAGATAAATAATTAATAAATTTTTTGATAAAAAAAATATACTGTTTAAATAGAATTATTCGAAGAAGTATTTTGATTTTGAATTTAGAATAATTAATCTCAAAGTATATATATATATATATATATATATATATATATATATATATATATATATACATATATATATGTGCACACATCTACAAAGCAAAGAACACTCTCCCACCCTCTCCGAAAATGCCCCACAAATTAAGGCCAAAAAGAAAAAAACAAAACAAAAGAGTCAATGGCATATATGATCCTCTAGTTGATTCCCTAGTAACAATAAATTGGGGCCACGCCACATGCATCATGAACTACTGTACAAAGGACTTATGTAATTAAAGTAAAAGTAAATTGGTACAATAGGGATGGGTCTCCAACTCCTCTCTCTCTCTCTCTCTCTCTCTCTCTTCTACACTATTCATGAGATGATATGAGTTAGTGCGTACGTAGTTTTCCAACATCGATCCAAACCCCTCTTGTCCTTTTGCCAACTGCTTCATGGAAGAAGCACATGCCAATCATATGTTCTCTAGTGTTTGGCAAGTTCTTTTCTTCAGGAGTTTGTGCTCATATGTTATGATCAGTTTCTTTTTTTATTCAGGAGTTTGTGCTCATATGTTATGATCGGTTTCTTCTTTTATTCAGGAGTTTGTGCTCATATGTTATGATCAGTTTCTGTTTGGACGCACGAATATTTTATTTTAATATATTATTTTTATTTATTAAAAAAATTTATTATAGTAATTATTAGACAAAGAGTATAATTAATCAGTTCTATATAACATCACACTATATTGGATCTTTCAGTTATTTAATTTTCTTGAAACGATTAATTAAGATACATCTCCTACTCTTATGGCTGTTGAAACCTCGTATGAGATTGAAAGCAAACTTTATATGGCATTGTGCATATATATATATATATATATATATATATATATATATATATATATATATATATATATATAGTTCGGCTAGAATACAGACCCTTCGTTTACACACTTTCGTCGCTGAACTTAATTTAACATTTAATTAATTTGTCACTCTAAGATATTAAACCTTTTTTTAATTAGTAGCTAGGGACCAGATGTAACATCTATGAAAATTCAAACACTAATTAGATGGTTTAATTTGAGTTAAAATGTATGAGGATCGACTTGCAATATCAGGATATATAGTAATGTTAGGGAAAGATACATTTGGAATTCGATTGTGATTAATTATCTAACTAATTTAGTGTTAAGATAAATTAGACTTACAGATAAATACTAAAATTTAAAATATTTGATCGATCTAGAAGCCTGCGTAGTACTACTGCCTTAAGGTATATTTCCGTCCTTACGTACTGGATTAACCGAAAACACCATCCCAACATACGATCAGAATTTCTCCTCCTACGAGCACAATTATAACGGAGTTTGATGGAGATTCTTTTAACATCTAATATAAAGAAAAAGTGAAATGAAAAAGAAAATAAAAATTAATTTCTTCTTCAAATGTTGTGCTATTGTCCCTTCTCTGTAAGAATAGAGGAGGAACAATAAATAGAAATGTACAGAAGGATATAGAATCAAGTTTAACGAAAGAAACAATACACGTTCTTTCCGTTAGGCGAAAGAAACGAAACGAAAAAAAAAAACTCGTTGAATTTTGTTTCGCGCCAAAAAAGAATAAAATATATAAATATATAAATTAAAATAAATAAATAATAATAATAATAATTAAAAATTTTGAATTTGACACCAACAAGTAAAGGGACTATTCATACACTTCACACTATATTCCCTCTCCCTCACTCTAAGGTGTTTGATTGGTATCCATGAGGCAAGGGGACTGAGCAACTTTGAGGGGACCATAACTCACAGGAACAAAAGATGGCCGACCAAATTATGTGTGAAGGGATGTGACACATTAACAACAAAGTCAATTTGGTGGTAATTTATACACTTTATAAGTGTTTTTATGACAACACCAGTGGTGGTTTTATCTGGGAAGTATGGTGGATTTGGAATCTACAATGACTTTTTGTGTAGAGGGGGTATATATTAATTCAAATTGAATCTTACCAAAGATACTGTGGAGATTTTGTTTTTGGATTCGAATGATATGTTCAATGTTTGTAAGGTATATATGTTTGTTTTGTCGAAGGTGCATGGAAGCCTAATAATTAATAAGCTAAAATTTAACTATGAAAGTGTTGTTTTGGATATATATAGTACTCACAATTCAAAAAATGAGGTAGGTGGATGGTTAATTAGGTTCGATAATGGTGGCGGTGGTTGGGAGTGGTGGAAATGTTAATCATGCCACTATATTTGGTCCTGGAAATTTATAGTAAAGATTACGATCGGCGATTGCAGCAAACTAAACACTCTAGTTAATTGTCTCTCATCGATTTTCTTTAAACACCTTGATAACAAATGTAACAGTAGCGATTCGCAGCCCGAGCTATACTGGATGGTTGTGTGGAAATGTTTTGAATCATGTTTGAATCATGGAGTTGCAAATGATGATAAATGGACACGACAACAAAATTAGGTTATAGCGATATTTTTAAGTGTTTCTAAAATCTAAAAAAAGTGTCGCTGACAAAAATAACGACACTTATTATAAGTGTTGATATATGTGCCGTCGCTAGGGTGTATAGCGACACATTTTTTAATATGTCCCAAAAATGTGTCCCTATAATCTAATTTTGGATATAGATAGAATATAAATAGGACACTTATACAAAAGTGTCACAAACATGTGTACCTATAATTTAATTTTGTTGTAGTGAGAGTGTCCACTGATAGCTACTTAATTAACTGCAGTGGTAACTGGTACTAGGGCTGGTGAGGGTTCTTAATTGTAAAATTAGTGTGGGGGTTTAATTTAGATGTTTTTCAATTCCCCACCACTTAGTATATGTTTTGGCTTTGTGCATGCTCTTTTATAACTATATATATATATATATATATATATATATATATATATATATATATATATATATATATATCTTCTCATTTTATACAATATAAAGCATTTCATATTTTAATTAGAACTTTGTAGAGAAGTTAATATCCTTGATAAGTAAATTATTCTTTCTTAATGCTAGTATATATAGTTGACAAAGATACAAAGTTTCTCTAGGACCCTATGTTCTATCGAAAAGTTAAATTAATTAATGTAGTAATTAAGTGATCCTCTTAACTAAAAAAATAATGTAAAATCTATCAATTGTTTATGAAGTATATATATATATATATATGACACTTGCTCAAGTTATTAAGGGTACGATCTATCTCAGAAAATGTTAATTAATTATCAACTTAATATATGGCTCTTAAGTTAGTTATTTTGCTTTTGGTGTAGGCATCATATTTAATTATCTCTACCACCACATGAAATAGCATTTGGTTTTGCCCCTACTTGCAATTGATAGATCAATATATATAGAGAGAGCTATAAAGTATACTATTTAATTAGTTTCTATATTTGGACAAAAGCTTATGATCATGAGAAATCCTTGTATTCAGAAAATATATCTAATTGCATCTTGGTGAAATATGAAATACTTACAAATATTTTGTATTTTACCTGTCTCCATATTGCCCAATTTAATGCATGGCCCACCATCATTAAAATGTCATATTTCATCTTTATATTTGAATTTCATTAAAAGTAATTAAGCATGCCATATGTAGTAGCCCTATTAATTGGAAATGCTTTAATTTTCTTTTTTTTTCTTTTTTTTTTTTTTATCAAGTCGAACAAAATTGTGGATTCCATAAACATATCCATAAAGAGTGATTTGTCAATTGTCATAGTTCATTAATTAAAATCAAAATGAGTGTTTGTGTGGTGAAAATTTCCTAGTGGATGACATGCATGCGAGGCCTTGATCTTTATGTAGTAAACTTCCCTTCTTTTATTCTCCTTTTGTGAATGTAGACTATAAACAACCTATGGATAGTGACCAGGCTGCAGCAACCACCAATTTTATATACACAAACATCTTTGCAATTTGTGGGACCAAAGATCTTCATGTCATAGTTTATATTTTCATTGCTTGATTTAGATTTGAAACCCTTGTGATATTGAGAGTTGTCTAGCACAATTGGCTCAAAATTTAAAGAGTTAGCATCGAAACATGTATATAAAAATATGCTTCGCTATCTTTCAGTGAAATCATAAAAATTACCTCTTAGTCAATATCAGTGCGATTTATATGACATATTATTTTACTTATTTATTATTATTATTATCATCATATGTTTTCAATGTATGTAACATATTTATATTTGTGTAGTTTCAACAGAAGTTTTAGTTTGGTGTTCTACTTTTCCAAACCTTTTTTTTTTTTTTGTCTTATTCTTGGTGATCACCTTGCTAAAATGCTAGTTGTCGCTTGGTGGATATATATTGACAGTGACTACTACTACAAAAAGGTTTCATATAACCAAAAATACATTATCTTGGGAATATTCTTATCTCTAATCTAATTTAGCAATATCTATCCTATATTTTACTTCTCCTTGAGTGAATATTCTCCTTGTAGTAAAAGATTTCACCACCATATAAATAAATAAATAAATAAATAAATAAATAGAGAGAGAGAGAGAGAGAGAGAGAGATAAAATTCCACACTCATTTGACTAAGTGAAAAAGAGGGTGGTGATGGTGTCTCCAATTCATGTGTTCCCTTTTGTACTAAAGATTCCATTGGTGTCCTAAACTTAAACTAATGGGTTTTCTTTTTAGGATGCACATTTTGACTATGAATAAAAGATGGTAAAGTAGTGTCTGCAATATAGCCCACCACAATAAGGTCCTTCTCAAAGGGATCAGTGCAAGGGAGTGAGAACAAAAAAAAAGGGCAAAAGAGGCCATTATTACATACCTTATTGCACCAATAAAGCACCAATAAAGAGCACCATGCATTTAGTGCAAGAATGATGAGGTATGGGTTCAAGTTAGCCCCCCAAGAAATTAAATAACCCTTACTTTTTCTATTTGCCATTTTCATATATTATTTTTTATTAAGAAAATTAAGTTTTATCTGTTATTTTATATTATATTAGCACTAAATTAAGTATAAGAAGATGACGTACACTAATTAGTTAGATTAACTAGAATGGCAAAATTAAAAATATTATTAGAACATTTCCAAATATTTGTATTCCCTTTTTTAGCTTTTGTTGTAACTGAAATAAAAATAAAATTCTAAATTCTTAAAAAAATTTCTTCCATTAATTTTAGGTACCACATGCTCGAACAGTAACTCATTTCGACGTCGACACATGAAACTATGTAAATTTTTTAATGATATAGTTGAGAATAATTTCTGTCCATAAATAAAAATTATTATTATTTTGTTTTTTTGGTTGTGTGTGTGTGAACCACTAGTGCTAAAAATCCAAAAGTGTCTCTTTCCTGAAAAAGGTGGTGACAGTAATGGCCCCTCTTTGTAATTTTGATGGACTCATGCCCCCTCCCTAGCTCTCCCCCCAACTTGTGTGCGTCCCATGCATTGTGATCAAATACTCCTTGTGGGTCCCACAATAATTGTTGCTTCAAAACCCTTTATTCCTCCACTCCAATTATTACGTACCAAAATAATAATAATAATAATAATAATAATAATAATAATAGAAGAGTAATGCTATATGTACAATCCAAAATAAGTGTATATCTTACACCCACTTATTTAAGGATGATAGAGAATCACTTTATAAATTATGAAGTGATCTCTCACCACACCCCACTCATTAGATGGATAGAATGTGTGATGTACACTCTAAATGAGATGTACAAACACTACAACAATGACAAAAATACTGACACTTATGGTAAGTGTTGCTATATGTGCTGTCGCCATGGTGTATAGCAACACACTTTTATAATGTGTCCCAAAAATATGTCCCTATAACCTAATTTTGGATATAGATGAAATATAAATATGACATTTATACAAAAGTGTCACAAATATATGTCTCTATAATCTAATTTTGTTATAGTGAAATAATATTTTTATATATATATATATATATATATATATATATATATATATATTTAATTTTTTTAATATTATTAAATTTAATGCTCGTGGTTGAATACCGAACTGATATTTTGAATAACATGGTATAGTTGTCAATATTATCCGTCTAATTATATATTTATTTAAAAAATAAAATTATCCTAAAAGTAGCTTTAGAATTGAAAAATAGAAATAGAACATTGTAGAGAATTAATTATTATATATATGATATGATATGATAAGCTCAATGGCGACACCAATTAGATTAAGCCTGCAAAGTCCACGTGGCCAAATCACAGCTAAAATAAAAATGAAGATTTTTTTTTTTTTTTTTTTTTTTTTTTGCAAGGCGCGAAAATTTTTTGGCCCGGGCCTGTCCGGTTCATCCGAAGAAGCCCGTTCGGCTCCAAACGGCGTCGCGGACCCGGCTCATGTCGCGGCCCTTGAGCGTCCGACCCGCCCCTTCGAACACCGACGCGGCCACCCCGCGCGCGTGCTCCCGTGCCACGTACAAGTGCGGCGGGACCCAGTCGTCGTCCTCCCCGTGGAGGACCCGGTCCACCTCGGGCTCCTGCGCGGCCGGCTCGGTTCCCTGCGCCCGGAGTATCCGGCGCCAATCGGGAACGCTCACCGGAGCCGACGCCGCCACGTGGCGCCTCCCCATCGGCTGGCGCACGGGCGCGCCGTCCTCGAAGGCCAGCGAGAGCCCCCCCACGTGGCGGTCCTCGCCCTGGGCCCACCGCCGCGCGGTCCGTTCCGGTTCGGTGGGCCGGGTCCACGGCTCCTCGGGCTCGTCCGTGGACCACACCTCCTCCTCGCCGAGGTCCGGCAAATCCGCGCCGCTGACGTGGCCTCCCCCGTAGCCGTACGTCCCGAGGAGTAGCCGATCCGCGCCGTACCTCCTCCCCTTCGCCATCGGGATCGGCGATCTCCACGAGCTAAGCAAAAGAAAAAAAAAAAAAACCCAAAAAATCGAGTGACGTGGCAGGCGGCGGGATTCGTATACGGACGCTAAGGAGGTCGCATACGCGAAATCACAACGGCGCGGGGGGAGTGGCGGGGATATATATAGGGATTCGAGGAGTTCCGCGTTTCATTTCATTTGGGTTTCATTTGGGCCGCATTTATGGGCCGTGACGTAACCACCGTGGGGCCCGTTAGTGGGGAAGAGGTATTTGACTAGGGATGGATCCGAAGAGACGGGTGTAGGGCCCACGGCCCACGTGACTACGTGGCTACTTATGGCCCCTTGAGGACCCCCACGTGGCTTGTCCTTTTCGAGAAACTAATCCGACAAATCGGACGCCGACACGTTTCTCCTCCATGCGTTTTCAGTGGCCGGTCTATGGAGATTTGGCACACTCAATCTAGTGCGTAAATTTATGGACCTCCCTCAACCTCTTGTGAAAGGCCACGTGTTTAGTGGGCCCAAGCGATCCATCACTACATATGCCACGTGGCATAGGATGGGCCGCCCATGGGAGTGAACCGATGCAATGGGCGCCGTCCGTTTTCGGTCTTTTGGTATATAGCAGCAATGATGATGGTAAACAGCTTTCGCTGCCCAAGTATTAAAGTTGTTTACATCTCCCACTTTCCTAAAACAGAAACTGTCCAAATTAACCATCATCACCAAAAATTTGAATTCAAAATTTAAAAACCACCACTAATTAGAGTAATTGTTTGGTGTCTGTTCAAGCTCAGAATTCATTAAATTCTACTTCGTGTGAGTCCACACACTCTATCTAGTGCGCACAAATAACTTGTTCAGGAATCTGCGACGAGAAATATGTATCATAATCTAACTTCATAATTTCATTATAATTATCTAATTTGGTACGTTGCCTACTCGGTGCACCAAGTGTAGGCGACAATTTCTCGATTTGAAAGGACCTAACTTTGAACCAGCAAACACAAACCTAATTAGTGGGGCCCTTGTAAGTTCCCCCTCTATGATTGTAGTTCAATTATTGGGGGGTTTTGAGCTGGGTCTTGTTATTATTTGCCTTAATTGATTTTTTTTTTTTTTTTTTTTTTTTTTTTTTTTTTTTTTTTTTTTGAGGGGGGGTGTAATCAGTTGTTAATTTCAATTGGATGGGGATGAAAAGAGAGGTGAGGAGCACATTGGATGGTTGAGAAAGAGAGGGGTCACACCATGAGTTTGAGACCCACTCAACATTGTCCACAATAAGCTAAAACAAAAGCCCCTATCACCATCATGCTGCATCATACCTCTCCTCTCTTATTTTGTCCCCCTCTCTCTCTCTCTCCTTATGGTCCACCATCTTTTGGTACAACCAAAACTATAGAGAAATTAATTAGTTACTCGAACCTGGTCCAGTAGACAAAATGAATCAGTGCGCAACAACATGTACTCTTCGAGTGATCGTGAACATCGTATAAAGTATTTGAAGTGTTTATGATCTCCATACATTACAGACACTCTCTCTCTCTCTCTCTTGCGCTCTCTCTTCATGGTCCACCATTTTTTGGTGCAACCAAAACTGCGAAGAGATTATTATTTGCTTGGACCTAGTCTAGTAGACCAAGCGAATCAGAATTCTACACGTAATCTTTAAGCAAAAAGGAAAAATCTCATATGCGAGATGTGTACAAAATATATATTTGTATTCTTTAATAATTGTATTGTATTTTGACTAGTGCAGTAACTACATGACATAGTAGATAAGATATTGTGAGCGTTTAAATCATCAAATGAAACCGACACATTTTCTCAATTGAAAATGGACCACAATGGATGTTTAATTAGCTTGTCCATAGTGATTTATCGATTAATTTGTCAAATTTCCATGCACTTAATCTTATCCATTCATACTTCACATCAATTTAACAATCATGTTCCTGACATCGTGATTATGATAAAATTATACAGAGAATATAATTTAGTGTTAAAACTATGAAGATCATTTTCAAAAGTAAGTTTTTACTGTAGAGATCTGGTACCAGTATGATATCTCTTGTTGATTTTTTTTTGAAAAAAATATTAGTGCAATCTCAATATACATGAAATACTAATTAGAGGGATGAGAGCCAGATCTGGAGATTGAAAATTAATTTCATTAAAGGTGAAGATATTCACATGACTAGTACTAAGAAAAGGATTCTGATGATCATTTCTGATGGAAGAGGAATTGGTTAATTAAACACACAACACTGTGTTATGTGTGGAGTTAGTCTTGAGATGGCTATCCACTTATTTTCTATCTGTGTTTTCTGTGATTTCTTATTCTCTTGTGGCCAGAAGGATCCACAAGTGGTACATGCTCATGCCTCAGGATGTTTGAAAAGTCTAGTCTAAGTTGATGGTTCACAGGAATACCTACAGTAAACCAACCATCCCTGACGCAATAAGTGACAAAGAATTTAGTGGTTGATATTCGAGATTTTGAGTTCGAAATCTAGTTGCTTCACATTTCCAGCTGAGAAATACCCATAGTAAGGAGATAAGAAGCCAATCTTTGGTGGCTACGTAGCGGGCGATCTGATTATACAAATATAATTTGCTTATTTGAAATATGTATTAAAGATCCACTGTGTATCACTACAATTAAACTATAATATAGCGACATTTTTATATGTTGCTAAATACTAAAAAAATTACTACTGAAAAAAATACCGCACTTGTCATTTGTGTCGCTATATGTGCCGTCGCTATGGTGTATAGCGACATATTATTATAATGTGTCCTAAAAATATGTCCATATAATTTAATTTTGGATATAGATGGACTATAAATGGAACACTTATAAAAAAAATGTCACAAATATATATTCGTATAATCTAATTTTGTTGTAGTGTATGTGAATGATTGGAAAGGGCATTGCATTTAATTGCTTGAGATTTTTTTAAAATTTTCTCCCCCTCTTATTTTAATATTTTTTCTGTATTATTCTTCTTTTTCGGCTTGTTTCGAGATCCAGCTGTCGTATTTTTGTACCTTAGTTATGCTATCATCCGAAGTAATTAATCGTTAATATATATATTTTTAGCCTTTTTTTTTTAGTAAATTAATTTTTTAGATAACATAATTTCAAAATTAATTCTAAACTCGTCCTATGACATCATGACTTTCACCATTTTTTTTCTTAAAAAAAAATAAATATAAAAATTATAAACATAAAAATTTTAAAAAAAATCCCACATCACATACAAAACATGCGCATCCAAAACATACATATAGAGCCGCGGAATAGGTAACAGTCACTTTTTGGTGACCGCGACTAATAATAATAATAAATAATAATAATAATAATAGTAATAACAACAACATATATGTACAAATTAATGTGGGCCCTACGGCCCAGTAACTGTCAACTGTTGCTGGGCCCCGCATTGGTGTCACTACATTTATTGTGGGCCCCACCCCCACATCCCCCCCCCCCACACTCTGTGGAAGCCCATTAAGGGCCTACTAAAAAAAAAAAAAGTGGGTTACTTTGTATTGCGCCTGTCGCCGTGGGGCCCACCCCCAATTCTCCGCGAGATTCCATTGGTCTGTCGCCGTGGGGCCCACTCCCAATTCTCCGCGAGATTCCATTGGTCCTGGCCCCCGAAATTATGCATTTTATTTCGTGCACCGGGTGTAACTGGTGTATCCGTACATATTTTATTTATTTATTTTTTTTTTTGAGAAATATGAAAAAATAATAATAATAATATACTATCTGAAAATATAAATAATTAGATTTTGAACTTATGAACTTAAATACCACCCATCAAAATACTCTGCCACCTATGCTAAGTGGCTGTCAATTTTATTATGTTATATATAATATTTAAAAATATAACGTCTTAATAGTTTCATATGGAATAAAAAAAAATTTTGATTTAATATATTAGACCATACACGCTAGTAATAATAATTAGTTTTATATATTTTAGTTTGTGGTTAGAACCCAACGAGTTATTATTATTAGCTGGTCGAAAAAATATTAAGCTAATATTATTCAATATTAAAATATTTTGAGAATACATTAAATACGTTGAGGTTCGTAGTTAATCTAATAAAAAATATTTAAAAAATAATTTTAACACTTATTTTTTGATCACTAATATAATAATTATTGAAAAAATTATACTGACAAAATGGCATATGATGGAGAAAGAGATGTGAGAATTGGACTAATGCTCTGATATCTGATAGGTGGGCAGTGCATGGGGGGTGCACCGGGTGCATGCAGTAACTTCCTTAAAAAAGATAAGCTGGATGTGGGACCCACAAAGGATCTCCACACGAGGTGGGTCCCACAGGAGGTACACCAGAAAAGTGGGCCCCGCACAGTTTCCTCGAATCAGAATCTTACCTACTATAGGGCTCTATAATAATATTAAATAATAATAATAGGGTTTACTTTAACACATCACTTTAAGGTTTTTAATTGTAGTTGTCACCCTAATTTAGCTACTAATTAAGTACATTGCATTATCAATTTTGTACTTTGGAATCATTTTGATTGGGGTTATGTTAATTTTCAATATTTTATTTTATATAATAAAAGAGGTGGTAGTGGTGTTTTATATATTAATATATTAGAATTTTGTTAGATTAACAAAACGTGCGCGGTGAAAAATATATAAATGAAATATATGACATTTGAAGTCAAATTGAATTTGTATACATGTAGCTGTACAATGAACTTGTTTGTTACATTTATTTTACTAGTTCTCTTCCATTGCAAGGCTCTTCCATGTTATTTATCA
>CM054932.1:1697273-1759773 GCA_029168755.2 Tillandsia fasciculata
GTTATGTACTGGAATTGCAACACGGTAAAAGCCCTTTAGTTTTAAGGTGTTCATATTAATCATTTAAAAGAGTAATAAAAACGGTCATTGTTTTTGCATAAACTTTGTGTGTAGAGTGTAAAGAATAACTGAATTCTCTTCAAGCTAAGCCAAAAGATGTTGGGAATTTAGTCAGCTGTTGGAGCTTCTTGAAATGCTATACATGAACACACCTACACAATTTTAAGGCAGAGCTTTCATACCTTCTACTTTAAAGCTTAATTGTTTCAGCCAAAAGGCTGAAAACGATTCCGTTTATGTCCCACTTATTCTCTTTATTATGTAATCTAATTATGCTGTTAATAGTCCAACTTAAGAAATTTAGAGATGAAAAACATCAATTTTCTAATCCATTTTTATCACCTTTTTTCTTCTTTGGACTTTGGGGTGCTTTTTTGATTTAGATGATTCCTTTATGCATTTTGTCAATTTATATATTATTTGTCAAAACTTCTGATAATCGTTTGACATGAATTCTTGTGATAATTTTTTATAAGAATTTATGTTATGGCCATTTCAAGTTATAACTGACGGTTCTTTCGAAATATGTAGATCACTTCGCAATTTCTTACTCATCTTACTAATGTGTTCTTATATTTCAATATTTTGCCACAGCCTTTCGAATTATTTGGTCTCTTGACATTTTAGATAACTATGATCTAACAGGTTTTGAAGAATATGGGGGAAATACTGAAAGCAAGTGGTGCCAGCTACTCTTCTGTTGTAAAGACAACGATAATGTATGCTCTACTTCTTTCCGTTGTTATGAGATACAAAATCATCATCTAATGGTTGGAGCAGAAGAAAATTTTAGCAGAAAGCATATTTGTTGTCATTGTTATAGCTTATGTTACTCTGCGCTGTCCTGTTTGTTTGCAACATAGATGTTGTTTGTTTGGAATTCCAGTTTTATTCCTGGAAGAAGTATGATAGTGACACATCATATATTAAAACTCTGCATTCCATGTGTCACTTTGTTGTGCCGAAATAAGCACCTTATAATAAGCTTCATTATGACCTTTTTCCCCAAATTTTTGCTGACTGTTAAGAATCTTTCCCTTCTGCAGGTTAGCTGACTTGCAGGATTTCAAGAAAGTGAACGAGATATATGCGAAATGTAAGTTCCTAAACTTTGAATGTATCTTGGGTTTGTTGTTTGTTCTCATAAAAATGAGCAATATGGCTATTCTTTATTGCTTTGTGGATTGTTCACTATTACTGGGATATTGTATGAGATTGTAATTGATGAGATTATAGAAAGTGTTTACATATCATTTGAATTGTACAAATATATCCTGTATGATGTACCGTTGTTCTATAGCAATGAAAAAAAAGAGGCTTTTCTGCATTGATTCGTATATTCGCTGTGTCGCTAATTAATTCATGGCATGATTGATTTCTGAAACTCTTGGTCATTTATATTTTTGAGTTACGCTGCACCTTATTTTTGGAGCATTTCGACTTGGTAGCTGTCTTACTTCTGCATACATTCTGATGTGTTTAAGAAAATGCATATTTGGTCATGTTTCTGTAAATCTCTCGATCTGGCGAGTGTTTTATAGCTACTCCATTATAAATAAGCAACAATTTTGTCATGTAGATTTTTCGGCCCCAGCCCCTGCACGTTCAACCTATCAAGTGGCAGCCCTACCAATGAATGCCAGGATCGAGATCGAGTGCATTGCCACCCTCTAGAGCTCGTCTTCTCTCAATGCCTACAAGGCTTTATCCTGTTTCTAGATCTTTAGTGAATAATTGCATCAGGATGCTCAAGAGTCACCATGCTATGAACTTAAAAGGTTCACCCTGTACTTTAGTGAACCGATGCTTATTTCACTGAGGTTTGTGGTGAAAACTATTTCTAGAAACGAGATTGTAGTTTTTCTTTTTTGGGAGAATTGAGCAGGAGGCTATCCGATATGAGAAATTCAGCAGGTTTGCTATGGATGCCATAACAGGTTTATTGCGGTAACTTTGTTTCTTGGAATTTCCTTTTGTGATTCATGATTTCAATGTAGGAGTTCAATAGAATCTATGGTGAAAACCTGAATGTTCTGATATTCCGAATAGTAGCTTCAATTACTAGGTGATTTCTCATATTCCAAGTGAAAGTGTAGAAGAGGTCGTATATTCTATGCAATTGTAGACATCTTCTCATGCTTCCCATAAATGAATTGCCATGAACCCCTTAAGGGCCCATTTGGATGCACGAATATTCCTTTTTGTTTACTTGTAGAGTTTTTTCATAATTGATTTGGTAATTGATTTGATTGAGACTGGGGAAGAAGGGTGTCTGTAACATGCAATGAATGTACAGCCTTTATTTATTTTTTCAGCAGAATATGTATGATAAATTAATTACGATTATGATAAATCGTCAAGTTTCGAAGTTGCCATCACAAAAGAAATTCTCTATCATTCACAAGTTATGTCCAATTAAATCATTCCAGCTTTCAAATTGGCCCTTAAATGAGCCCAAATATCCAAATATGCCGTAGGCCATCATTATTCTTATTCAGTATACAGTGAACAGACATGAATAGTCAACTTTGTATGATGTATGATACTTTTTTTATACGTATTGAAGTACTGATACATATATAATATTTAGAAATATATATATACATGTGCGAATCAAACATCACATATATAAGAAAATAACATGATGGTATAAAATATTCAAATAAAGGACAAGGTTTAATTCTAGTTATATCCTTATTCTAGTTGCTTCCATGTGCTTCTTATTGTGGATACATTGCATGAGATTAGATGGTCAGCTTTGTTCTTAATTAACTTGTGGATATCCCAGTAATGTTTTTTTTTTTTTTAATCTGAAATGTAATAAGGTTTCTGCAGTCAATGCTACAGGAATGAAGTAACCAATCTACCGTGCTTGCGAGTTGCGGTTCCTCTTCTCAGGTTTTAATTCGCGTATCTGTGGATCAGAAAACCGGTGAGTTAACTATCATTGTCATCTTTAAATCTGTTATTAAATGTTGTTCTTGTCTCTTCTTTCTTGCTTTTCCATGTATGTTGTTTCCTTGCATTTGAGCACATGTTACATTTCGCAATTAATTGCATCCTTCCAACTTTTAGCCGCTGTTACAGTTGTCTCCTTTACGTGTCCAATGTGTGAAGATTGCATATTAAGTTTGCAATGGTATATTTGTCTATAATCAAAGTTTCATCTTGCTGTCGCTATTAAGAGGAAAAAAACTAAGAAAACATGTGGAAATTAAACACTAAGTTAGTTTAATATCTTCCATTCGCGAAAGCGAGTCACTTTCGCGAGGACTTGTTATGCAGATCCAACAAAGTCATTGCTTTCTCTTTAAGTAGTATGTTATGTGAAACTTCCGCGAATGATCTCGACTTCCGACAAAGTTCCTGGCATGTGTGCAATCCTTGATGTATACTAAATGGATGTTTAGTATCTCTTTCTCTCTCATTTCCTGAATGAAGTAGATAATTGTAGTTTATTTGTTGGAATTATTATAATACTATGATAAACCTTCTTTTTGAACTATGTTTTCTTTTGGGATGGCTCCTTTTGTAGCCAACCCAACATTGCATGTGATTGATCCATAAAATTAGTGTGTCACTGCCTTTTGGAGTACAATAGTTATGGTCCTATCACTATCAAATCAGTGGAGAAAACATTTTCATTAGTACTGCATAATGAAGTAACCAAAAGAAAAAAAAAAATTTGGGAGTTGATCATTCACTCTCTTAAGAGTTGATCATTTACTTCTTTTATGCTAAATTTTCTTCTTTTTTCTCTACACCAAAATCTTAGAATATTCAACCATTTTAAATGCTTGTCATTGAAGTAAATGGCAAGAAATGAAACCCTAAGTTTAGCCAAGTGATGTTTACACTTGGTACACCCCAAAAAATTGTGGTGTTAACATTTTTTTGGTCCACACAAACTTTGTGAGATAAACACAACCACTCCTAATTTGAGATTCTCTTCACCTTACCTTAATGATAGCTATGAGCATCAAATCTACTTGGAAAAATTTTGTGAATAGATTTATGAACTCTTCTTTGCCATTAGTTCTTAGTGAGCCCTTGGATATAGCAAACAGTTTTGAGTCACTTTGATGAAAGTGTGAGGCAAGTGAGGTGACAAATCATTAAAATTCAAAATATAAAAGATGAAATTCAGGTAAAAGTTTATGAGGCCTTCTCACTAATAAGCTAATCTAAAATAATCCCCTTTACTTTTCTCGTCTACAGTTTTATTTTGATTAAATTGAAAATTTTATTGAATTCAGTAGTGATTTCTTAAATTTAATGACTCAAACTATAAGTGAATTGCGCTATCCAATCAAATTATAAAATATTAAATTCTATAGAGAAGCAAATTTTGTTCTATCTTTTAATAACATAGAAAAATATTTATATCGAATTATCGTTGGATAACTTATTCCGATATTTTATAGGTTATTTTATATTATTTTAACATGGTTTCGAGAATTGTAATAATAAAATATTATATTGTAGTTACTTATGATAATATATATATATATATATATATATATATATATATATATATATATATATATATATATATATTGTTAGATTGTGAATTTAATTTCTATTTTAATAAAAGTTTTTGAGCTAGTTTTATATGGGATAACTTTTTTGGATAACAAGGAGTACTCAAATAAGCCAAGTTTCTCTCCAACAATCTCGCTCTCTCTCTCTCTCTCTCTCACTCATATGTAGTACTCAAACAATCCAATTCTCTCAAAGACACTCTCTCTCCTAATATCAAATACAATTTGGACATCTATTAAGTATCTATTAATTGTCAATATATAAATTGACTTGGCCGAATCTTCTAAATTTAATTTATTATTATTATTATCATTTTTATGGCGCCTCATCTACTTCCTCTATTTCTACCGTATATCCTCTCATTTCCTTCCTTTTCTTATGTTATCATAAATTTAATTAAATATTTTATTAATTATAACTGAAGGATCGAAACTATCGAAATAATAATTTAAAAAATTTAGAATTTGTACGCTATAAATTTAAATTCGAGAAAATAAAACGGTGCGAAAGGATTATTTTTTATTTTTTACTTAACGTTACTCTCTCACCTCTTACTTTTATTAATTTATTATTATTTTTTTAAATTATCTTATTATTATGTTAAATATTAAATTTAATTGTAGTGATGATGGAGGAGGCGAAACTCTCTTCCGCCTCCAACTTCGTGAGACCGTTTTCAATTATTTCTTCATCTTCTTTGAGTTTTACGTTTTTTGGTGATTCTCTTTCGATCTTATTTTATACTTTCGATTTTTATATTTTTATGTTATAATCTTTCATTTGATATGATTTTTGACATGTAATATTTATTAAGAAATAAGTTATAATTTTTATAATATATTTAAATAATTTGAAAAAAAAATGTTCCTTTGTATTGTTTTCGATCTATAGTTAAAATTTTATTTTTTTAATTTTTAATTATTTTTATTAAATTTAATTTAATAATATTTATCTGTCGTGATACATACAAATACCTTCACTATATATATATATATATATATATATATTAAGGCATTGTTTGTTTCGGGTACAAAGGGGGATATCCCTCCCTTTGTACCCAAATACATTTGAATAAGATGGAATTATTTATTTACCCCATTTTCTCCTTATCCCGATTTAACCCGGTACAACTTTCTCCCACCATGGAATTATTTTTCCATCCTCTCTCTCTCTCTCTCTCTCCCCTTGCACACTTCCCAACTCATTTATTATACCATTTAATTTATTAATTAATAGATATTACAATATTTATTTTAAATAATAATAATAATAATAAATACTTATTATTATCGCCGCCGCCGCCGCCGCCTCTCGGCCTTCCCTGTAGCTCTTCGTCGTCGCCGGATAAAAAAACCTCTCCCTCGTACCGCATCCTCGTTCCCAACGCAAAATAAATAATTAATACAATTTTTAGATTAAAAAATAATTAACACTAATTTTAACACTAATTAACACTAATTATTGATTTTTTAATACATAATATCTTACCAGAAAAATTTATTATAATTTTTATATTATATTAATTATTTTTTACATATAAATAATTAACACTAATTTTATATATTATCTAATTAATTACATAATATATATTACAATTATTATATTTAAAAAGTTATAATACAATATTTATTTATCAATTTTTAATACATATAAAAAGATAAAGGCATTTTCGTATTTTTACTCAAAAGTCAACTATTTATCTCTCTTATTCTTCAATCCCAACCAAACACTATTTTCATTTATCCTATCTTATACTCAATTTTATACTTATACCTGACACTACTAATTCTCACTAATCCCCGAACCAAACGATACCTAAGAAACAAAGATTAAAATGGGGACAAGGTTGGATAAGTCTAAGATTGCCTCAATCTATCGAGTCACGTTGAAAACGCGTCTTGTCGCGTTGTGAGACAACACTGTATAAATAAGAGGACACTTAATTATGCTATATACATATATATATATATATATATATATATATATATATATATATATATATATATATATATATATATATCTTCGTCCTCTTTGTTGCCCACGTGGAGGTTTACTATTGATTACTTAATTGTTTCACCAACTCCTTTCTATGCTAAATTAAATGATTTTCTTTAAATCAAAGTATTTTTAAAGTTTAATTTTATAAGATTGCAAAGGAAAAATCCTGGCTCGTTTTATTTTTATTTTTTAATTTTTAATTTTTTTTTTGTTGCTTCCAAGAGAATAAGAACAAATATCACTTACATGTACAGTTAAAGTGCTAGGGGAACTCCTCATCCTAGCAAGGTCCATTCCTCGTACGCGTTGGTCCCAAAAAGTATCAAACTCATACATAAATCAAATTATTTATATATATTAATATATTTATCAAGTGATGTAAAAAATAATGCATTTATATTTACGAATTTTTTTAAACTCTGGTCAGGTAAAATCACCCACAAATAAAAGAGATTAGCAAAATATTAAGAAATTGTTCATATGTAAGATCATATAATTATTGATACGAATTTTATTCACATAATTTTTTTTTATTACAATAAAATTCAAAGCGATGTGGATCATTCAAATATAGAAATCAATTTATTTTATAAAAAAAAATATTAATGAACTTCTACGGAATGAATGAAACCGGCATCTGCGAGTACTGCAGGAGGAAGGTCGAGTAAACGAAGGTCGGGCGTCGAGTTTGCTCGCTAGATTTTGATTGCTTCGTGAATAAAAAGATAAATAATTAATAAATTTTTTGATAAAAAAAATATACTGTTTAAATAGAATTATTCGAATAAGTACTTTGATTTTGAACTTAGAATAATTAATCTCAAAGTATACATATATATATGTGCACACATCTACAAAGCAAAGAACACTCTCCCACCCTCTCCGAAAATGCCCCACAAATTAAGGCCAAAAAGAAAAAAACAAAACAAAAGAGTCAATGGCATATATGATCCTCTAGTTGATTCCCTAGTAACAATAAATTGGGGCCACGCCACATGCATCATGAACTACTGTACAAAGGACTTATGTAATTAAAGTAAAAGTAAATTGGTACAATAGGGATGGGTCTCCAACTCCTCTCTCTCTCTCTCTCTCTCTCTCTCTCTCACACACACACTCTCTTCTACACTATTCATGAGATGATATGAGTTAGTGCGTACGTAGTTTTCCAACATCGATCCAAACCCCTCCTGTCCTTTTGCCAACTGCTTCATGGAAGAAGCACATGCCAATCATATGTTCTCTAGTGTTTGTCAAGTTCTTTTATTCAGGAGTTTGTGCTCATATGTTATGATCAGTTTCTTCTTTTATTCAGGAGTTTGTGCTCATATGTTATGATCGGTTTCTGTTTGGACGCACGAATATCTTATTTTAATATATTTTTTTAATTTATTAAAATAAATTACTATAATAATTATTAGACAAAGAGTATAATTAATCAGTTCTATATAACATCACACTATATTCATCACACTATATTCGATCTTTCAGTCATTTAATTTTCTTGAAACGATTAATTAAGATACATCTCCTACTCTTATGGCTGTTGAAACCTCGTATGAGATTGAAAGCAAACTTTATATGGCATTGTGTGTGTATATATATATATATATATATATATATATATATATATATATATATATATATATATATATCATGACTAGATAACTTATTCTGGTGTCAAAATACATAGACCCTTCATTTACACGCTTTCGTCGCTGAACTTAATTTAACACTTAATTCATTTGTCACTCTAAGATATTAAACCTTTTTTTAATTAGTAGATAGGGACCAGCTGTAACATATATGAAAATTCAAACACTAATTAGATGGTTTAATTTGAGTTAAAATGTATGAGGATCGACTTGCAACATCAGGATAGTAATGTTAGGGAAAGATATATTCGGAATTCGATTGTGATTAATTATCTAACTAATTTAATTAGTGTTAAGATAAATTAGATTTATAGATAAGTACTAAAATTCAAAATATTTGATCGATCTAGAAGCCTGCATAGTACTACTGTCTTAAAGCATATTTTCGTCCTTACGTACTGGATTAATCGAAAACACCATCCCAACGTACGATCGAAATTTCTCCTCCTACGAGCACAATTGTAACGGAGTTTGATGGAGATTCTTTTAACACCTAATATAAAAAAAAAAGTGAAATGAAAAAGAAAATAAAAATTAATTTTTTCTTCAAATGTTCTGCTATTGTCCCTTCTATGTAAGAATAGAGGAGGAACAATAAATTGAAATGTACAGAAGGATATGGAATCAGATTTAACGAAAGAAACAATACAAGTTCTTTCCGTTAGGCGAAAGAAACGAAACGAAAAAAAATCTCGTTGAATTTTGTTTCGCGCCAAGTAAGAATAAAATATATAAATATATAAATTAAAATAAATAAATAATAATAATAATAATTAAAAATTTTGAATTTTACACCAACAAGTAAAGGGACTATCCATACACTTCACACTATATTCCCTCTCCCTCACTCTAGGGCCCGTTTGGTAACGGGGATAAGGGGGGAATAACCCCCTTATCTCCGTTTCCATACCCAAACGGGAATCCAAATTAATGGAATTCGGATTCCACCCCAGCTGGAATAGGGGGTATGGGGTGGGAATCCGAATTCCCACCCGAGCTGGAACGGCTGGAATGCCTTGTTGGGCACGAGAATCGATGAAATGCACTCTCTCTCTCTCTCTCCTCTCTCTCTCTCTTAAGTGGGTTTTATTTTTTTTTCTTTTTTTTTTTCTTTCTTTTGCATACTAATAAAAATTAGTTTTTTTTTTTTTAAATTAGAATTTTTAAATTTTAAATGATATTTAAATTTATAAAGTTTACATTTTAAATTTTTTAAAAATTTTTAATTTTTAACTTATTTTTTAAAAATCTAAAAATTTTATTTTATTTCATTTTTGAAAAAAAATTATTAATTTTAAATTTTTAAAATTTATACAATTATTTTATAAATTTTTAAATTTATATAATTTTAAAAATTATAATTTTTACTCTCACTTAAAATTTAAAAATTAATTTTGTTTACTCTCACTTAAAATTTTTACTCCCACTTAACTTTAATTTTTATTATGTATTTTTTAAAATTTATATAAATTTAAAAATTAAAATTTTTACTCCTATTTAAACTTTAATTTAAAGGGCAAAATAGTCAAAACAATCAAAAATTTTAAATATTTTAATATATAATTTTTTATTATTTTTAAGTACTTTTAATCAACCTTATAATAAATTTAGATGAATATTAAAATAATATAAAATTATTTAAAAGTATTTAAGAATGATAGAAAAATTTTTAAAAAAAATTAACATTTGCTTATCTATTGATTAGTGGTTTTAAAATGATAAACAATCAAAAGTTTTAAATATTTTAATATATAATTTTCTATCATTTTTAAGTACTTTTAATTATTTATTATTTATTTTTAAATATTTTTTACCATTTTAAATAATATTTTAAATTATTTATTAGCTTGATTAATATAATAAATTATTTTATTTATATATTATATCATAAAGGGCAAAATAGTCAATACACAAATTTATCACTTATCAATTTTTCTTATTCCTCTATACTCAACCAAACACAATTTTTACCAATTCTTCCTATTCTCCTTATTCCTATATAATTTACCAAACACAATTTACTTTAATTCCGGTATAACTCATAAAACGAACCAAACGCAAATTTACACCAATTCCTGCTAATACCAGAATCTGTACCTATCCTCGATATAACAAAATTTTTCTAATCCCCGAACCAAACGCTACCTAAGGTGTTTGATTGGTGTCCATGAGGCAAGGGGACTGAGCAACTTTGAGGGGACCATAACTCACAGGAACAAAAGATGGCCGACCAAATTATGTGTGAAGGGATGTGACACATTAACAACAAAGTCAATTTGGTGGTAATTTATACACTTTATAAGTGTTTTTATGACAACATCAATGGTGGTTTTATCTGGAAAGTATGGTGGATTTGGAATCTACAATGACTTTTTGTGTAGAGGGGGTATATATTAATTCAACTTGAATCTTACCAAAGATACTGTGGAGATTTTGTTTTTGGATTCGAATGATATGTTCAATGTTTGTAAGGTATATATGTTTGTTTTGTCGAAGGTGGAAGCCTAATAATTAATAAGCTAAAATTTAACTATGAAAGTGTTGTTTTGGATATATATAGTACTCACAATTCAAAAAATGAGGTAGGTGGATGGTTAATTAGGTTCGATTATGGTGGCGGTGGTTGGGAGTGGTGGAAATGTTAATCATGCCACTATATTTGGTCCTAGAAATTTATAGTAAAGATTACGATGGGCGATTGCAGCAAACTAAACACTCTAGTTGTCTCTTATCGATTCTCTTTAAACACCTCGATAACAAATGTAACAGTAGCGATTCGCAGCCCGAGCTATAGTGGATGGTTGTGTACATGGAAATGTTTTGAATCATGTTTGAATCATGGAGTTGCAAATGATGATAAATGGAGTCTCCACTGATGGCTACTTAATTAACTGCAGTGGTAACTGGTACCAGGGCTGGTGAGGGTACTTAATTGTAAAATTAGTGTGGGAGTTTAATTTAGATGTTTTTCAATTCCCCACCACTTAGTATATGTTTTGGCTTTGTGCATGCTCTTTTATAACTATATATATATATATATATATATATATATATATATATATATATATATATATATATATATATATATATATATATATATCTCTTCTCATTTTATACAATATAAAGCATTTCATATTTTAATTAGAACTTTGTAGAGAAGTTAATATATATCCTTGATAAGTAAATTATTCTTTCTTAATGCTAGTATATATAGTTGACAAAGATACAAAGTTTCTCTAGGACCCTATGTTCTATCGAAAAGTTAAATTAATTAATGTAGTAATTAATAATCCTCTTAACTAAAAAAATAATGTAAAACCTATCAATTGTTTATGAAGTATATATATATATGACACTTGCTCAAGTTATTAAGGGTACGATCTATCTCAGAAAATGTTAATTAATTATCAACTTAATATATGGCTCTTAATTAAGTTAGTTATTTTGCTTTTGGTGTAGGCATCATATTTAATTATCTCTACCACCACATGAAATAGCATTTGGTTTTGCCCCTACTTGCAATTGATAGATCAATATATATAGAGAGAGATATAAAGTATACTATTTAATTAGTTCCTATATTTGGACAAAAGCTTATGATCATGAGAAATCCTTGTATTCAGAAAATATATCTAATTGCATCTTGGTGAAATATTAAATACTTACAAATATTTTGTATTTTACCTGTCTCCATTGCCCAATTTAATGCATGGCCCACCATCATTAAAATGTCATATTTCTTCTTTATATTTGAATTTCATTAAAAGTAATTAAGCATGCCATATGTAGTAGCCCTATTAATTGGAAATGCTTTAATTTTCTTTTTTTTTTTTCTTTTTTTTTTTTATCAAGTCAAACAAAATTGTGGATTCCATAAACATATCCATAAAGAGTGATTTGTCAATTGCCATAGTTCATTAATTAAAATCAAAATGAGTGTTTGTGTGGTGAAAATTTCCTAGTGGAAGACATGCATGCAAGACCTTGATCTTTCTGTAGTGAACTTCCCTTCTTTTATTCTCCTTTTGTGAATGTAGACTATAAACAACCTATGGATAGTGACCAGGCTGCAGCAACCACCAATTTTATATACACAAACATCTTTGCAATTTGTGGGACCAAAGATCTTTATGTCATAGTTTATATTTTCATTGCTTGATTTATAGTTGTCTAGCACAATTGACTCAAAATTTAAAGAGTTAACATCGAAACATGTATATAAAAATATACTTCACTATCTTTCAGTGAAATCATAAAAGTTACCTCTTAGTCAATATCACTGCGATTTGTATGACATATTATTTTACTTATTTATTATTATTATTATCATCATATGTTTTCAATGTATGTAACATATTTATATTTGTGTAGTTTCAACAGAAGTTTTAGTTTGGTGTTCTACTTTTCCAAACCTTTTTTTTTTTTTTGTCTTATTCTTGGTGATCACCTTGCTAAATGCTAGTTGTCGCTTGGTGGATATATATTGACAGTGACTACTACTACAAAAAGGTTTCATATAACCAAAAATATATTATCTTGGGAATATTCTTATCTCTAATCTAATTTAGCAATATCTATCCTATATTTTACTTCTCCTTGAGTGAATATTCTCCTTGTAGTAAAAGATTTCACCACCATATAAATAAATAAATAGAGAGAGAGAGATAAAATTCCACACTCATTTGACTAAGTGAAAAAGAGGGTGATGATGGTGTCTCCAATTCATGTGTTCCCTTTTGTACTAAAGATTCCATTGGTGTCCTAAACTTAAACTAATGGGTTTTCTTTTTAGGATGCACATTTTGACTATGAATAAAAGATGGTAAAGTAGTGTCTGCAATATAGCCCACCACAAGGGTCCTTCTCAAAGGGATCAGTGCAAGGGAGTGAGAAAAAAAAAAGGGCAAAAGAGGCCATTATTACACACCTTATTGCACCAATAAAGAGCACCATGCATTTAGTGCAAGAATGATGAGGTATGGGTTCAAGTTAGCCCCCCAAGAAATTAAATAACCCTTACTTTTTCTATTTGCCATTTTCATATATTATTTTTTATTAAGAAAATTAAGTTTTATCTGTTATTTTATATTATATTAGCACTAAATTAAGTATAAGAAGATGACGTACACTAATTAGTTAGATTAACTAGAATGGCAAAATTAAAAATATTATTAGAACATTTCCAAATATTTGTATTCCCTTTTTTAGCTTTTGTTGTAACTGAAATAAAAATAAAATTCTAAATTCTAAAAAAAATTTCTTCCATTAATTTTAGGTACCACATGCTCGAACAGTAACTCATTTCGACGTCGACACATGAAACTATGTAAATTTTTTAATGATATAGTTGAGAATAATTTCTGTCCATAAATAAAAATTATTATTATTATTATTTTGTTTTTTTGGGTGTGTGTGTGTGAACCACTAGTGCTAAAAATCCAAAAGTGTCTCTTTCCTGAAAAAGGTGGTGACAGTAATGGCCCCTCTTTGTAATTTTGATGGACTCATGCCCCCTCCCTAGCTCTCCCCCTAACTTGTGTGCGTCCCATGCATTGTGATCAAATACTCCTTGTGGGTCCCACAATAATTGTTGCTTCAAAACCCTTTATTCCTCCGCTCCAATTATTACGTACCAAAATAATAATAATAATAATAATAATAGAAGAGTAATGCTATATGTACCATCCAAAATGAGTATACATCTTACACCCACTTATTTAAGGATGATAGAGAATCACTTTATAAATTATGGAGTGATGTACACTCTAAATGAGATGTACATACACTACAACAAAATTAGCCTATAGCGACACTTTTAAGTGTTTCTAAAATCTAAAAAAAGTGTTGCTGACAAAAATACTGACACTTATTGTAAGTGTTGCTATATATGCCGTCGCCATGGTGTATAAATGTGTTCCAAAAATATGTCCCTATAACTTAATTTTGGATATATATGGAATATAAATATGACACTTATACAAAAGTGTCACAAATATATGTCTCTATAATCTAATTTTGTTGTAGTGAAATAGTATTTTTTAAAAATAAATATATATATATATATATATTTAATTTTTTTAATATTATTAAATTTAATGCTCGTGGTTGAATACCGAACTGATATTTTGAATAACATGGTATAGGTGTCAATATTATCCTTCTAATTATATATTTATTTAAAAAATAAAATTATTCTAAAAGTAACTTTAGAATTGGAAAATAAAAATAAAACATTGTAGAGAATTAATTATTATATGATATGATATGATAAGCTCAATGGCGACACCAATTAGATTAAGCCTCCAAAGTCCACGTGGCCAAATCACAGCTAAAATAAAAATGAAGATTTTTTTTTTTTTTTTTTTGCAAGGCGCGAAAATTTTTTGGTCCGGGCCTGTCCGGTTCATCCGAAGAAGCCCGTTCGGCTCCAAACGGCGTCGCGGACCCGGCTCATGTCGCGGCCCTTGAGCGTCCGACCCGCCCCTTCGAACACCGACGCGGCCACCCCGCGCGCGTGCTCCCGTGCCACGTACAAGTGCGGCGGGACCCAGTCGTCGTCCTCCCCGTGGAGGACCCGGTCCACCTCGGGCTCCTGCGCGGCCGGCTCGGTTCCCTGCGCCCGGAGTATCCGGGGCCAATCGGGAACGCTCACCGGAGCCGACGCCGCCACGTGTCGCCTCCCCATCGGCTGGCGCACGGGCGCGCCGTCCTCGAAGGCCAGCGAGAGCCCCCCCACGTGGCGGTCCTCGCCCTGGGCCCACCGCCGCGCGGTCCGTTCCGGTTCGGTGGGCCGGGTCCACGGCTCCTCGGGCTCGCCCGTGGACCACACCTCCTCCTCGCCGAGGTCCGGCAAATCCGCGCCGCTGACGTGGCCTCCCCCGTAGCCGTACGTCCCGAGGAGTAGCCGATCCGCGCCGTACCTCCTCCCCTTCGCCATCGGGATCGGCGATCTCTACGAGCTGAGCAAAAAAGAAAAAAAAAAACCCAAAAAATCGGGTGACGTGGCAGGCGGCGGGATTCGTATACGGACGCTAAGGAGGTCGCATAAGCGAAATCACAAGGGCGCGGGGGGAGTGGCGGGGATATATATAGGGATTCGAGGAGTTCCGCGTTTCATTTCATTTGGGTTTCATTTGGGCCGCATTTATGGGCCGTGACGTAACCACAGTGGGGCCCGTTAGTGGGGAAGAGGTATTTGACTAGGGATGGATCCGAAGAGACGGGTGTAGGGCCCACGGCCCACGTGACTACGTGGCTACTTATGGCCCCTTGAGGACCCCCACGTGGCTTGTCCTTTTCGAGAAACTAATCCGACCAATCGGACGCCGACACGTTTCTCCTCCATGCGTTTTCAGTGGCCGGTCTATGGAGATTTGGCACACTCAATCTAGTGCGTAAATTTATGGACCTCCCTCAACCTCTTGTGAAAGGCCACGTGTTTAGTGGGCCCAAGCGATCCATCACTACATATGCCACGTGGCATAGGATGGGCCGCCCATGGGAGTGAACCGATGCAATGGGCGCCGTCCGTTTTCGGTCTTTTGGTATATAGCAGCAATGATGATGGTAAACAGCTTTCGCTGCCCAAGTATTAAAGTTGTTTACATCTCCCACTTTCCTAAAACAGAAACTGTCCAAATTAACCATCATCACCAAAAATTTGAATTCAAAATTTAAAAATCACCACTAATTAGAGTAATTGTTTGGTGTTTGTTCAAGCTCAGAATTCATTAAATTCTACTTCGTGTGAGTCCACACACTCTATCTAGTGCGCACAAATAACTTGTTCAGGAATCTGCGACGAGAAATATGTACCATAATCTAACTTCATAATTTCATTATAATTATCTAATTTGGTACGCTGCCTACTCGGTGCACCAAGTGTAGGCGACAATTTCTCGATTTGAAAGGACCTAACTTTGAACCAGCAAACACAAACCTAATTAGTGGGGCCCTTGTAAGTTCCCCCTCTATGATTGTAGTTCAATTATTGGGGGGTTTTGAGCTGGGTCTTGTTATTATTTGCCTTAATTGATTTTTATTTTTTTATTTTTTTTTGTGGGGGGGTGTAATCAGTTGTTAATTTCAATTGGATGGGGATGAAAAGAGAGGTGAGGAGCACATTGGATGGTTGAGAAAGAGAGGGGTCACACCATGAGTTTGAGACCCACTCAACATTGTCCACAATAAGCTAAAACAAAAGCCCCTATCACTATCATGCTGCATCATACCTCTCCTCTCTTATTTTGTCCCCTCTCTCTCTCTCTCTCCTTATGGTCCACCATCTTTTGGTACAACCAAAACTATAGAGAAATTAATTAGTTACTCGAACCTGGTCCAGTAGACAAAATGAATCAGTGCCCAACAACATGTACTCTTCGAGTGATCGTGAACATCGTATAAAGTATTTGAAGTGTTTATTATCTCCATACATTACAGACACTCTCTCTCTCTCTCATGCGCTCTCTCTTCGTGGTCCACCATTTTTTGGTGCAACCAAAACTGCGAAGAGATTATTATTTGCTTGGACCTAGTCTAGTAGACCAAGCGAATCAGAATTCTACGTGTAATCTTTATGCAAAAAGAAAAAATCTTATGCGAGATGTGTACAAAATATATATATATTTGTGTTCTTTAATAATTGTATTGTATTTTGACTAGTGCAGTAACTACATGACATAGTAGATAAGATATTGTGAGCGTTTAAATCGTCAAATGAAACCGACACATTTTCTCAATTGAAAATGGACCACAATGGATGTTTAATTAGCTTGTCCATAGTGATTTATCGATTAATTTGTCAAATTTCCATGCACTTAATCTTATCCATTCATACTTCACATCAATTTAACAATCATGTTCCTGACATCGCGATTATGATAAAATTATACAGAGAATATAATTTAGTGGTCAAGAAACAATAAGTGTTAAAACTATGAAGATCATTTTCAAAAGTAAGTTTTTACTGTAGAGATTTGGTACCAGTATGATATCTCTTGTTGATTTTTTTTTGAAAAAAATATTAGTGCAATCTCAATATACATGAAATACTAATTAGAGGGATGAGAGCCAGATCTGGAGATTGAAAATTAATTTCATTAAAGGTGAAGATATTCACATGACTAGTACTAAGAACAGGATTCTGATGACTACTGATGGAAGAGGAATTGGTTAATTAAACACACAACACTGTGTTATGTGTGGAGTTAGTCTTGAGATGGCTATCCACTTATTTTCTATCTGTGTTTTCTGTGATTTCTTATTCTCTTGTGGCCAGAAGGATCCACAAGTGGTACATGCTCATGCCTCAGGATGTTTGAAAAGTCTAATCTAAGTTGATGGTTCACAGGAATACCTACAGCTGTCCGTGACGCAATAAGTGACAAAGAATTTGATGGCTGATATCCGAGATTTTGAGTTCGAAATTTAGTTGCTTTATATTTTCAGCTAAGAAATACTCATAGTAAGGAGATAAGAAGCCAATCTTTGGTGGCTACGTAGCGGGCGATCTGATTATACAAATATAATTTGATTATTTGAAGTATGTATTAAAAATTCATTGTGTATCACTACAACAAAACTATACTATAGCGACATTTTTAAGTATTGCTAAATACTAAAAAAATTACTGTTGAAAAAAATACCGCACTTGTCATTAGTGTCGCTATATGTACTGTCGCTATAGTGTATAGCGACTCATTATTATAATGTGTCCCAAAAATATATCCATATAATCTAATTTTAGATATAAATGGACTATAAATAAAACACTTGTAAAAAAGTGTCATAAATATGTATTTCTATAACTTAATTTTGTTGTAGTTTATGGTTCAAAAAATTCAATCTAGGTGAATGATTGGAAAGGGCATTGCATTTAATTGCTTGAGATTTTTTTAAAATTTTCTCCCTTTCTTATTTTCAATCTCTTTTCTGTATTATTCTTCTTTTTCGGCTTGTTTCGAGATCCAGCTGTCGTATTTTTGTACCTTAGTTATGCTATCATCCGAAGTAATTAATCGTTAATATATATATATTTTTATCTTTTTTTTTTTAGTAAATTAATTTTTTAGATAAAATAATTTCAAAATTAATTCTAAACTCGTCCTATGACATCATGAGTTTCACTATTTTTTTTCTTAAAAAAAAATAAATATAAAAATTTTAAACATAAAAATTTTAAAAAAATCCCACATCACATACAAAACATGCGCATCCAAAACATACATATAGAGCCGCGGAATAGGTAACAGTCACTTTTTGGTGACCGCGACTAATAATAATAATAAATAATAATAATAATAATAGTAATAACAACAACATATATGTACAAATTAATGTGGGCCCTACGGCCCAGTAACTGTCAACTGTTGCTGGGCCCCGCATTGGTGTCACTACATTTATTGTGGGCCCCACCCCCACATCCCCCCCCCACACTCTGTGGAAGCCCATTAAGGGCCTACTAAAAAAAAAAAAGTGGGTTACTTTGTATTGCGCCTGTCGCCGTGGGGCCCACCCCCAATTCTCCGCGAGATTCCATTGGTCTGTCGCCGTGGGGCCCACTCCCAATTCTCCGCGAGATTCCATTGGTCCTGGCCCCCGAAATTATGCATTTTATTTCGTGCACCGGGTGTAACTGGTGTATCCGTACTTTTTTTTTTTTTTTTTTTGAGAGACATGGAAAAAAAATAATAATAATATACTATCTGAAAATATAAATAATTAGATTTTAAACTTATGAACTTAAATACCATCCATCAAAATACTCTGCCACCTATGCTAAGTGGCTGTCAATTTTATTATATTATATACAATATTTAAAAATATAATATCTTAATAGTTTCATATCGAATAAAAAAAAATTAATTTAATATATTAGACCATACATGCTAGTAATAATAATTAGTTTTATATATTTTAGTTTGTGGTTAGAACCCAACGAGTTATTATTATTAGCTGGTCGAAAAAATATTAAGCTAATATTATTCAATATTAAAATATTTTGAGAATACATTAAATACGTTGAGGTTCGTAGTTAATCTAATAAAAAATATTTAAAAAATAATTTTAACACTTATTTTTTGATCACTAATATAATAATTATTGAAAAAATTATACTGACAAAATGGCATATGATGGAGAAAGAGATGTGAGAATTGGACTAATGCTCTGATATCTGATAGGTGGGCAGTGCATGGTGGGTGCACCGGGTGCATGCAGTAACTTCCTTAAAAAAGATAAGCTGGATGTGGGACCCACAAAGGATCTCCACACGAGGTGGGTCCCACAGGAGGTACACCAGAAAAGTGGGCCCCGCACAGTTTCCTCGAATCAGAATCTTACCTACTATAGGGCTCTATAATAATATTAAATAATAATAATAGGGTTTACTTTAACACATCACTTTTAAGGTTTTTAATTGTAGTTGTCACCCTAATTTAGCTACTAATTAAGTACATTGCATTATCAATTTTGTACTTTGGAATCATTTTGATTGGGGTTATGTTAATTTTCAATATTTTATTTTATATAATAAAAGAGGTGGTAGTGGTGTTTTATATATTAATATATTAGAATTTTGTTAGATTAACAAAACGTGCGCGGTGAAAAATATATAAATGAAATATATGACATTTGAAGTCAAATTGAATTTGTATACATGTAGCTGTACAATGAACTTGTTTGTTACATTTATTTTACTAGTTCTCTTCCATTGCAAGGCTCTTCCATGTTATTTATCATGTGATTTAAATGCATGGAGCATGAGTTGAATCATTTACTATAAACAAATTTTAAATTCTTTTTTTTTTTTTGTACATAAAGGTACCATTTGGATGTGGCTTATACCGGAATGAGTTATACCAGGTATAGGTATAAAGTAAGGGATAAATCTGGTTTAAACCTAAATTGTGTTTGGTTGGGAATGAGGCTTAAACCTGGTATAAGAAAATAGGTGTTTGGATTGGGGATGAAGAATAAGTGGTATAAAGTTGACTTTTATGTTTAATGACGATGTGACCTTTATTTTTATGTATATTATAAATTTGATAATTAAATAATGTATTAGAATTTTTTAATTGTAACAAATCTTATATATTATATTTAATTAATTAATTTTTTTAATAATTTTTTCAAAATTAAAATTTTAATATTTATTCAAATTTTAATTTTTATTTATTTTAATTTTTAAAAAATTTTAAGTGTGAGCAAAAAAAAATGTTTATTTTAAAATTTTAAGTAAGAGTAAAAATTTTAATTTATAAATTTATATAAATTTTAAAAAAATTATAAAAATATTGTATAAATTTTAAAATTAATATTTTTTAAAAATAAAATAAAATTTTTAGATTTATTAAAATATAAAATAAAAAAAATTAAAATTTTAAAATTTAAATATTTATTAAAATTTAAAATTTTTAATAAAAAAAATTTCAAACGAAGTAAAAAAAGAAAAAAAAACAAAAAAAAAAAACCGTAGTATAAAAGGGAAAAAAAAAAAAAATCAAGTATTATAAAAAAAAAAAAAAAATCCCCTTCCCAAGGCATTCTGCCTTGGGAAGGGGGGAGTTGGTGGGGGGGGGGGGGGGCTAATATTCCCGTGTGGAGGGGGATATCCCCGTTTGGGAGGGATATCCCCAAACGGGGGGGGGGGGGCTAATATCCCCGTGTGGAGGGGGATATCCCCGTTTGGGGGGATATCCGCACACGGGGATATCCCCAAACCGTTTGGGAATAAAAGGGGGATATCCCCCTTTATCCCACTTCCAAACAAGGGCAAAAAGTTCTCATACATAGAACCCAAAAATCCAGATTACAAAATCTTAGCTTACAATCATAAAAGATGTTTAGAGTATATATTATATATTTCTTTTGAAGTGTATGTATAGCACTATTTTAAGATCTAAAACACTTTATTTTTTGAATCTAAAACACTTCATCTTTTTGATATATAGAGTGTATCAGACACTCCTTTTAGTATTGCTCCTAATAAAAAAAAAAAATTTATTATATATTTTGAAAAAAATATGTATTTTATACCTTACCAATTCACTAAATAAAATATTTTTAATAATCCTTCAGTGTAACTACTGAAAATATATAATCTTTTGAATATACAGGGTGTACATCATATACCCTTTCGGACTATAAATTTAGGATTGCTCTTAGTAGGGTCCATTGAGTAAGCAAGTTGTGGTACACTCATTTCTGTTGATATAGTGGGGTTTGATTAGCTGTACTCCATAATATACATAAAGAGATATTGAATGAAAATTAAAAGGACATAGTTATATGTTTATTCAAAAGGGAATAAGTTAAAATTATGAGCCTTATAAATCTTCCAGTTGAATATTTTTTCAAATTTATTTTATGAACAAGTTTGCTGGTACTATGTTACTAAACAAAGTCTAAACCTCTGACTCAGCGACCCAAGTAACAACCAACTGCACTAAATAGTGATGATCATATTATTTTACTCTGGACTGAAGATGTATTTGCAAGATTTGTAATTTTCAGTCATCTTTTCCTGCATTAGTTTGATGGAGTATAGGCCAATCTTAATTCAACTGGATCAGATCATCAGAACCAATTTGGACTTTTCTCTCAAAAAATAAAAGATAAAAGTGAAAAATGAAAATAAATAAATAAATAAATGAACCCATTTGGGCCAATCTCTAGAGGCCCAGCCTTACCTGAAACAGGGCTAAGATTTAAGTTTTGGGGTTTGGTCCAGACCCCAATAATAGTAATTGTTTGCTGAGAGAGAGAGAACTCCCAGTGTTGATTTTGAAAGTCCTATTTATGAATATGAAAATTTCCACTGTCTATTTGCAACATAAATGTCAATTATTCCACTATCTGCTTTATTTATTTTTTAAAAATAAACTCGATTAAAAATACGAAACAACTAGACTTTGAATTTGAAATCTCAAATACCAACCATCAATCTCTTAACCAACTGTGCTAGATCGGTGACATAAATGCCAATTTCAAAGGAGAGAAACTGTGAAGAGATGGAATTCATGCTAGGACCCATGGACCACAGAAATGTAGCTTGGAGCAGATTTCTATTCCTATGTTTTGTGAAAGCAATGCATCAAAACTGAAGAAGAAATCAACATAAGTGTTTGTACAAAAATGTCTGATAAAGCACCAATACAGCAAAAACAGAAGCTTAATTCATATGCAAAACCAATGACATAACACAAATATAAATGGAACAAAAAAAACACCTAGTAAGAGATCAATGTTAAAGCTCATAGTTTAATGATGAATGAATGGTAAGAGAGAGGTGATATGGCCACAATACTGTATGGATAAGCTGATAACACATTCGCAAAAACGATAATGTCAGACAGTGAATGTACATACATGAACATAGGTGCACAAATACGTATACATGTATAACTATCTACATGTAGAAAGAGATAAAGATACAGATACAGAGATAGAGATATTCATTCAACACACCTCGACGCGTCTGTAGGACCCCTGCGCTTACAGCTATCAATTTATTCTGTGTTCATCAGATACCATATTCCGCACGAACACACGACTAGAGTACAGGAATTAATATCCGGGGACCAGAGCTTGTTTATATATTGAACAGCATAATGAGAATAGATTACAATAGAAACTACACTGCTGCTAACTTCAGTAGAAGATACTAGTAGTTGGAGCCAGGATAAGTTTTACAGCTGACAAAATGTTTATCATTGCTAAGAAATTATACAATGGTTAAATAATACAACATATAAAAGAGGAGGTTGACATGGTACTCAATTTTCTTACCAAAGCTTGGAGGCCGTATAATTGGCAGTAACATCCAATGTACAACGGCATGTGTAGGTGGTTCTCACCCTTCTCAATTAACTGCCACAGCTGTAGCCTCGCAGATAAGAGCATCACCCTTAGGATGCAATAATAACTATATCTTTTGTTTAAGAACTTGGCGAAGCTGAACCTTTTGGCCGTCCATCCTTGCCTCTAACAACTTCGCCTTCAAACTGTGCTTCTGCATGCCACGTCGCCATTCGATACACCCCTTCATCCCTTTAGGTACATGAGGGTTTAAAGAATCCGGCGAGCTCAACTGCCCTACACTGGGTGAACTCATAATCCCATCACCTAACTTAAGATCAGGAGAAAGCGTCGCATTCGATATCCTACCACCATTCAAAACCCTCCCGTTTTGCAGTTCCGTCGCCATTTTCTTGCAATTTTCACCGTTTGAGGATCTCCAAAGCCTAACAATAGAAGACCCTTTCTTTCTAGACTGTCTAGTATTAGTAGAACAAACCTCACTAATTTCATCGGTACCACTAACTGATGCATTATTCTCGGCATAGACCCCAGTAACTGACGGGTCACTCCCTTTAGGGGAATTACTCGAGCCCTGCTCCTCCTCTACATGGCTCACAGTCTCCCACCCACTATCTTCTTCCGGATCTTCGTTGGTGTACCTCGTTGGTTTCTCTAAGAATATATCGGTCTCGGGGCTAACTGTGTGGATTCTCGACGCATGGCTTGTCGCAGGGCTGTATCCGTAGCATTGTTCGATCTCTCTTTCATTTGCATCTTCTCTTGGCTGTAGTTCTTCAAACACAGAGAAGATGTCCTCCGAAGCCGGAGGGGGCTGGTAAGTGAATTCCTTCATATCGTGAGTCCTTATTGTGCTAATGGCTTCTCTGAGCATTTCTGCTTCTCTAAATGCTTCTGCGTCAACATCGATACAAGCTTGTGCTGCTAAAAAAGCCTCTAAATCAGTTTGTAGGTCGCTAAGCTGCGAATACTTGTGCTCGAGGGTCAATTTCGCATCAACCAACTTCATCTGTACTCTTTCTTCACGCCAAACCTCCGCCATTTGTAGCATCCTTCTCTCTTCCTCGACCTCCTCTCTTATCTTCATCGATTCCCTCTTCAAAGCCTCCACCTCGGCTTTGTCTTCTCCGATTTCCTTGGCGAGCTCATCGCACACTTCTTCCATGAGCTCACGGGCCTTTCTCTCCTTCTCATAGTCATGCAAGAATTTCTTCACGGACAATTTGGCCTCGGTTAATTCATTTACCAATTTGGAATTAACGATTTCCAATCTTTGCCTACTTTTCCTCTCCCTGTTGAGATCATCCTTCATGGAATCTATTATATTGCGGACCTTCTCATGCTCTTTGATCCTCCACAATGCTTTTTCCTCGGCAACCTTTTTCAAGAAGTGGTCGAGCTTCTTCTTTGCCGATTTCTTCTCAGCCTCGAGCTCGATAATGCGGGTTCGGGCCTGCTCGAGCTCCGATTGGAGGGAAGAAACAAAGGAAACCTCCGCACCCTTCTGGTCTTCGCGAAGTTTATGGAATCGGCAAGAGATGTCCGAAGCTTTCGAGATCTCGGCGTCCCATTTGGTTGTCGTCTCGATCGTGCAATTGGGTAAAGTTTTATAATCTTCAAGCTGATAAAAGACACATAGATTAAGCAATAAATCAAACAGAATTGCCGAAAAGAACCGATTATAATGCTACCGAAAATCAAGAAGAAATTGCGAGTACCTTTTGCAAGATGCCATTCTTTCGATCACGACCCGAAATCGACATGCGGAGGTGTCCCGAATTGGACTGTTAAGATAGAAAATGATTCTTAATTAAGGAAAAGTACACAATTTCTCAACAATATCATATGGGCCCACTTTGATTAGCACTTAATAATGGCCAAAATCAACACCTAAATTGGATAGTAGGACCACAAAATAGAGAGATATAACATCATTGACCAATAAGCATAGCAACTTAGATTAAAATATAGAAATGTAACATCGTCGAACGTAGATCGCCGCAATAAATTGAACCATATCAGCATCATGCATCCACAATGGTCCACCAAAATGTGTTTTCCATAATTTGACACCATGAGCAAATTTAGCTAACAACCATATTCAGCAATCACCAATTAAACAATTGCCCTAATTAAAAAGAATTGCAAAAGCATGCATCTGAATTAACAAGTGCAGAGATCTTTGCACAATTGAGCTAACAACAACTTCAGCAATTGTCTAACTAGCATTTTCCTAAAAAATTTTAAACAAAAATTGCGAAAAAATCATGATTTTTAACATGAAATTTCCACCAAAATGTAATTTTTCTTCAATGCAGAGATCTTTGCAGGATTTCCACACAGTGAATCAATTTAGCTAGCTAAGAAACAAGCTGCACAAAAAAAGAGGGGAGTGATTTTTAACGAGAAATGGCCCCCAAAATGGGAATTTTTAATCAGATTCCCCAAAAAAGTGTGCATTTTGAACGTAGAAAAGGGTAATTTCGGGAAAAAAAAATCCAAAAAGAGTACAAGAGCACGGATCTCGCACGACCTACCTCAAACCCTAATTTACCCCCCTTCCGCCGCTCCCCTGCGCCGCCACTCTCCGGGGGCTGCGTCCGCCATATTCCCGCCGCGAGCTTCCTCGCCGACAACGTCATCGGCGGCGCCGCTGCCGCATTCCATCTCTCCGCCTCGGAGAGGCCCCGATCCGCTTCGAGAAACTTCCACTGGAGGTGGGGGGTCGCGGCGGCGCCACCCCACCTCTTCCGAGCTCCACCGCCGCCGATCCCCTGCGCTCGCACTCTGCTAAGGCGTCGAGGAAGCGCTGCGCCTGCGCCTGCGCCTGCAGGGGAGGATCTCCTCATCGCACCATCGCACCCAACACCATTGGAGTAGGGATTTGGTCGAATGGGGAGGAAAAGGTGGGATACGTATGAGGAGGAGGAGGAGAGAGAGGGAGAGAGAGAGAGAGGAGAGAGAGAAAGGGGGTAGAGAGAGAGAGAGAGAGAGAGAGTGTTGACTAAGATCTACCCGAGGGTCCGGTCATATGAATGTGGATGGGATGTGGATGGGTAAAAATGTGAGAGAGAGGGGTTGAAAATTGTATGGAACCCCTCAACTATCCTATTTTCTAAATCGCCCCCTCTCATTTTTATTTCCTTTATTAATCTCTCTTCATGTTTGATTTTTATCTTTATTTATTTCTTTAGAATTGGTTGATTTTTAGTTGGACATATAGATTGGAGATAATTTTGAGTACTAGTTAGTTTTAGCCAAAAAAAAAAAAAAGAAAAAAAAAACTTAAATAATTAAAATTTTGAATCAACTACTCACTCTTTCAATATTAATTTTATTATCCAACTCACTCTTTAATAAATTTATAATTATAAAAGTTGCATGAAATATACTAATTAAATTTGTAAATTTAAGCGATGCATTATTAATTATTGACTAATCCAAATTAAATAAATTGAAAAATTAGTTAGTAAAATTAAAATTTTATAAAATTAAACAACTGGTTCAAAGTTATACATAATTTATATAAGTGTTGAATATAAAATATATAAACATCGTTCGATCTATACGTCTTGGGTTTTTAGAGTATAACGATTGTTTCATATAATTTCATGATAAATTCTCTTCGTCTTTTTTTTTTTTTTTACTTTATATTTTTAAAGCACCAGATAAATAGGCTTCAGATTGAGAGGTAGGCACAAGCACCATCAAATTAAATAAATTAAATAATAAAATAATAAAATTAATATTTTAAAAAATTAAATAGCTGATTCAAAATTACATATAGTTCAGATAAGTTTTCTACAATTTTACTATATATATTTAAAGTAATAGATAAATAGGTTTTAAATTGAGAGGAGCAAAAGGTAGGCACAAGCACCGTCAACTACTCTACACAACTGTTTACCTTTTTGGGGCCACAATTTGGCATTTTGTCCATGTCCATAGAGTTTTGTTCCCTTCAATATATATATATATATATATATATATATATATATATATATATATATATATATATATATCAAGCTGTAACATATGGAGGGCTTATAATGCATCATATTTATAAAGATATATTTTTATAAAATTTAATTTTTAATAATTTTTTTAAAAAAATAAATTATTTATATATGTTCTTACCGTGAATATATATCAGTTAGAAAAATATAGTTAATTATAAATTAAATACTTAATTTTATAAAATAAATTTAATTTTTTATCTTTTTGGATATTATTTTAATCACATATATATATATATATATATTTTAACAGTCAAAATTTTTGAAGGTACATATTTGTAAGAACAAAATTAATATTTTTTACTTATATTTTATTAAAAAAATAATAAGCTAACAGTAACACACCATAAAGACATATATAAATAATTTAAAATTTTGAAGGAATAAATATGATAAGTTAAACTTTATAGAAATATATCTACTATTCCATATATTTACATAACATTTTATAAAATTAATCCAGTAATAATAATAATAATAATAATAATAATAATAATAGTAATAATAATGGTTATAATAACTATATCTTATTAATTCTTCTTAGATTTAAGGAATTATAGAAATAACCTATGGGGGAGTAATATTTATAAAGTTTATAATAAATATGTTACAAGTGTTGGAGCAATTTTAACTTATGAAAAAAAAAAGTACTCAAATATAATATATACAAAAAAAAATTCAAATAATTCTCTATGTTCGAAAAGAAAAGAATCCTCAAATGTAGAACTTTTACTTCTAACAACAATCAAAAATATTAAAAATTTTAAGAAACCAAATCCATTGGAGCTTGTTTAATTAAAATGCAGTGAGTACTCAAACAAACACTTTCCAATAATCATTTAAAAAATAATTTTCACATTATATAACTTTATCTCCTATCCTCCAATAAAATAATTAAATATTGTGGTCCTTCCTATTTGCATGGTTTGTTAGTTTGGTCCCAAAAATTTCTACTACCATATATATTATTGGATTAATGTAACCACAATTTGTGTAGTTGTTATTACTATTGTTGTTTTTGTTGGGTTCTCATCACATACATACATATCATTATAAAAAATAAGCAAAATTGTATAATTATTTCTATATATGAATTAAGTTGGTAATCTAAAAGCTTGCTTATTTATGCCTTATTTGTAATATTTACGTAGAAATAGGATATCAATCTAAAATAATTTTTACATAGATATTTATTGTCGGACAAACACACAATAAAAAAATATTCATATGCATGCATATATGTGTCGCGAAATATAAAATCGTAAGAGTATTTGTATGATTTTATGTATATTTTGAAGATCATATATATATTCACATACAAAACATGAATTATTTTTCTTTTTAGTAACCTTAGTAAAGCTCTAATAGTTCAAAAATAACCATTACTTAATTAGAAAAGGTAATTTTTATCTAAGGGTTTGATCAAGAGTCCTCCACTTCTCACATAATATCTTTATTGGGTCTTGACATTATATATATATATATATATATATATATATATATATATATATATATATACTATTGTTTTCTTTTTTGTTTTTTAATAAATAGACAAAGTAACTAAGATAGCAAAATTCAAAATCTTGGTTTTTTTTTTTTTTTTGAGACCGAGGTTACCACTTCATTTATTTGACATATGAACTAAGTTACAGATTGAAACAATTCGACCACAGAAAAATAAAAATAAAAATAATAAAAAAGTTTAGAGTTTTCAGTTTCTCTTAGCCGATCAGATATTTGCTACTAACTGTGTCGGTAATCGTTTCGCTTGATAAAAAAAAAATTATTTTTTTTCAGCCAGATAATTCATAAGTAGTGATAATTATCGCTGGCTCTCTTCTTCTAGTGCTCCTCCTTACTTCTTTTTAATTATTGCATTAATTGAAAACACGAAAATTCTCACACGAAAAGGGAGGTGGGGAGAGAGTGTGTGATCACATGACTCTGCCCCTGTTGGATGGAGAGGGGGTGGCTTGTCCTTATTACAATAAATAAAAGAAGCACATAGCATGGTGGTGTGTTGTTCTCTTCTCATCCGTGAAGAGAACATGCAAACGTTTACTTTTATTTCATACATGTTCAATGCTACCTTAATTAATTAATTGGAGGGTATGGGTCACAATTTCTTATTACAATTAATTATTATGATTGTTTACTACTTAATTCGGATGGTTTATATTTCAGGTGGTTTTGAGAGATTGGGTGTTGTTGGTGTAAAGAAAATATAAAATACCAAATGGCAGATGGTTTAGTTCACGTAATTAGTTGATCCCGACAAATATATATAAGGATGATATATATATGGTACTTCAGGAGTCGAGAAAGATACGTTTGTTTTGAGCGGGAACAATATGTTCAGGACAGCGGCATGATTTTCACGGCCAATAGAAATGCAATTGTAGCACTCCTCATGACGCAAATCATTCGATAATCGTAGGCTGACAGAAATACTATAAATAATATAAAAACGCATGTAATTAGGGTCTTCACACGATTATAAGACCATTGCATTTTATTTTTTTTGATACCAGCATTTTATTGCTTTATAGGAATAGTTTAGCCAGTATTTTTTTAGCAATTTAAGAGTTTTTTAGGAGTGATTTTACTTATAATTCTTGTAATTTTCAAGTTAGTAAAATACAATCAAATCGGTTTTTGAGCTGAGTCTTTATGTCAATCTCTTTCAAGTTCGGTTCCTTTTACTTATTAAGAGAGAATCTAGTTATGCCAATTCCTCCTCAACTCAATCGTTTAATCGTGATGCACTCGAGAGTCATTCTAAGAACCAATTTCCATTTCGAAGGCTTGACTCAATCAGTGATTTAACCTGATCAACGTCCCACCGGTTCAATTCACAATGGTGGCCATTGCTTTTATACGTGGCAATTCGAGCTTCTAATATGTGTTGCTAATATTATTGTTCAAATATGTGAATAAAATCTTAAATTTCTTATGGAATTGACTTATTTAATGTTCGTGTTATATATATTATATCATGCTATGTTATTTTTATGTTAGTTAGACAGATTTACGTAAGCACACATTAAATCTCTCTCGATAACTTTTATTTGGCCGTGTTTATTAAATCTCCCAATAAATTCAAGCTCAACGTGATATCGAGTTATATACGTGCAAAAAGCCAACTATATAAAAACCAATTTCTAGCGATTTACGGTTTGAATTTTCAAAGTTAAATCCAATTTTGACTGTCTAGCTATTAGACCCAAGATTTTCGATCTAGACTGAATAATCTGGTTCGTGTTTGAACTGGTATTACGGGTTATCGGATCCATATTAAACCACTTGGTTACATACCTAACATATCTATCTTATGTGGTTAGTGGCCTAAAAAACTAGGGTTGTTAATTAGCTCACATGGCAAAGGAAAATGAAGAAGTTAAAAACTCAATCCATGTGCCATATATATATATATAGGTTTAGCTTAGGAAGGAGTAAATCAAAAGCAATTAATTTTATTTCCACCTAGGCATGTGAGGGGTTTCATATTAATTTGCACAAAAATATTAGAAAAATAATGGTGAAGGGATTAGAAAGAGATTAATCAAAACCACTTCTAGTAATTTGAGCCATAGAGAGGATAAAAAAGAGTGCATGTTTGGATGCTTTGGATACCATGAAATAATAATTGATATAGCAAACATATTATTAATGTTTCTTTTTTGATCATTGGGAACATGTAGGGTTTGACTTAGTTGAGGGGCCAAGACAATGTGAAAGAAGCAAATAAATGTATGAGCTTTGTGGTTCCATGATTTTATTTATTTATTTTCTCTTTCTTTGCTTCATTAAATTAAATAAAGTGTTCCATATTGAGATTAGATATGTTTCTCATACACAAGAGATTAAATAAGTAAACTACCTTGTTGGAAACTTGCCCCTTCTTATACCATAAATTAGTAGATAATTAGCTTGGTTGTGTATTATTCATTGCATCTAAAATCTAAATTTGGTAGTAAAAGTGATGATGATGTATTATTCATTACATCATCTAAAATTGATGATGTATTAGCATATATATAATATAGAAAATTTTAATTAGTTTATACGCGCATAGTCAAATACGTCACATTTATTAATTTATCAATATTTTTTATATCATAGTGTCCTAGAATTACTACTTTGTATCCATTTCTATGTTTATGACACAAAAATGAAATGTTTGTTACCTTCATATGACAATTCATATGCAACCTAAAACTAAAGCTTCCCCCTAATGGGCCTGGCCAGGCCGGGCCCAAAAAGACATCATTAGGCCCAAGGTACATGACTCGGACCGGACCCGGGCCCAACATGAGGTTAAATGAGTTGTATTTGGGCCTAGTGATTTTTTTTTTAGGACAATTACTTATATATTTCTAAAAGGTTTTTGATTTTTTGATTTATTTCTTTAAGAAGATTAATATTAAAAATACTTTTTTAACGCATTTCAAGTACTTTCAAATATATATTACAAGAGTTAAATTTTATTAGTGAACTATTAGTAACCGCCGTTATCTCTGCGAAATTATTATTTTGCCCTTTCAAATATACTCTTCTATCATTACAAACTTTTCTTATTTATCCTTAAGTTAGGAATAAAAAAAATATTTTAATTTTATTGTCTTTTCAAATATATTCTTTTACTGTCACCAACTTTTTTTATTTGCCCTTAATAATTGGGAGCAAAATAGATATTTAATTTTTTTTTTTTTATCTCTGGTAAAAGAGTAGCCCGGATTTAATCCGAAATAATTTAACGGATACTAACAACGGAATTATTTTAAAATTAGGGAGAAATATACGAAGAGTATATTTAAAAAATAGGTAAATAAAATATTTCTGAAGTATATATTAAGAGATATATAGAATATTATATTATTATTATTGCATACTAGTACTTGAGAAATAGGTTTGTCTCACTAGATTGTGATGTTATTTGATACTCAAGATTATTTATGTTATAATTAAATAAATGCATGAATAACTAGAAACTTAGTACAATATTCTACTTCGCTAGAAGAGTAATTAATTTTCATGGACTCTTCTTTTCTTCTTTTTTTTTTTTTTTTTTTTTTTTTTTTTTTTTTTTTTTTTTTTTTTGCCTTCTATCTTTTTCTCACCAACTTTTTTTTCTTTCTTGTAGTGTTTTTTTTTTTTTTTTCCTCCCTCCACTAGCTTTGGGAAAAGTAGCCTAGTTGGACACTTTTTGCCTAATCTAGTACTCCAAGCTGGAAAAGAATAGAGTGTAGGAAAATCAATATTTTATGTAATGATGTAGACATTTTTCTTAGTAAGAATTGATCCCTTGCTTGGAAAGAATCCTAAGTCAAAACTCATAGCTAAGAATGGACCAAAGAAATCAATTGTTTTTATCCATATCTTCTTATGCAAAATAATTCTAGTACACATCAAAAAAAATAGAACTCAAAAGAGATAATATATAATGATTGTGTCATTCTCTATCTCTATACGTAAGTGATGACAATAATAACACCATTATCGTAAATCATAACTAAAATACATAATTCAAACATATATAACCATCCACTGAAGAGATGTACATGTATAAATATATCTGCTAGTAAGCATACTTAAAATCTACGTAGTACTCTTTATTACAAGAAAAATATTAGTTGTACATTCTAAAAAAGAGTCTAAATCTCATACACTTTAATCCTAGAATTCATGAATTCTTTTAAATTTTTAATAATATTTTTTTAAAAAAGTTTGATCATATATATATATATATATATAGAAAGAAACAAGTAAGTAATCAACTAGCAAAAGATACCTAGTAAAAAGCTAAACATGATAAGAGATTTTAATGTAAGATACCTTGGAATCATAGTTTTCACATTCGAAAGACTAGAAAGATTCTTTTTGCATGTCCCTTTACACATTGATGGGACCATCAAATAGTTACGTAACGAGTCTATCAAAAAAGTTGTGCACAAAATTATACATGCAAACTAAATATGGGAAGGGTTTTTAAAAGTTTTTTTTTTTTTTTTTTTTTTTACTTAGTTACTTTCATTTTCCCTACTAATTAAACCTCTTTTGTATTAATATATTTTTTGCTCTATGTAACTTAGGCAATTTGATTACACCTTGATCTCTCCACTGATATGCCATGCATGTTCACTCTTTCATTAAATAAAAATATATATATGGTATAGAGAAATACAATTGATTGGCTTTTATGGGGACAAATAAGATTTTTGAGATAATGTACATAAGAGCTTAGTATCTTAGTAAGTATTGAACTTGAATAGATCAGCACATAAATAATAGCATGGAGTATGAAAATTCTTATTGAATATAATATATTATAAAGAGTTATACTATAATTTACTTGTTTGACCTGTTAATTAGAATAATCAATTTTTTCACACGATATATCGAATTCTCCATTCAATTTTGTTGAAATCAGAAAAAAAAATCACCATGTGGTAAAAAGTTCGGTCAATTTGGTTAACCAACTCGGACAAATTGAAAGACTATATATGATACACCAGGAGTCGAGAGAGAAACACCTGAATTCGAACAAGTTTTAGACGAAAATCGGTTGAGACCATAGGATGAGAATTACGTGGCCAATATGTTTTAGGTCCGAGCACGTTTCGCAAAATAAGGACATGCTGAGAAATACGGAACATTATCGAGTATCTCGGCACAACGAAATCCACATTAGTATAAATAGATAATTTTTTTATATAATAAAGATTCTTATTCCCCATTTTTTTTTTTATATTCTCCAATTTCATTTAAACAAATAAGTACTAGAGCAATTAAAATCTACCGAATATATGAAAACTAAAGCTGAAAATTCTGCTTTCCCCAAGTGGCACGGCAAATAATTGACACCTAATAATTTTATTTAAACCAAAGCTTCTGTTTTCACAAAGTGGCAAGATAAGTTATTGACACATGCAATATTATTTATACCAATTAATATTTGTAATTTATAATTTATGATTAAAAATTTTCGAACTACTATAAGAGATAAAATTAAAGAAAAAGAGAGAGAAATGGTATATAATCAGTAAATCAATCTATATCCATATCAAACATAAAATTCTTATGTAATATTATTTAAAATAATTATCTTTACAAACCAAACTAATTTTTTTATTTTTTTTTAGTTTAAAAATTTTATAAATATCTAAATGTAGCGCACGGATTAAGGACTAGTTCGCAGCATATTGCATGCGTACAAGAGTACAACAACAAAATTAGTCGATTGTAAGTTTCCGTATAGAAACTTCTATGCGTACGTCATGGAGAAGAAATTTGTTTACGTGTTTGAGACTGTGAATGGAATTAGCCAAATCCGACTCATTCTTTATCTCCACAAATTTCTATATCCCCTCTAGAATATTAGCAATCACCGAATGTCAATCCAGCTCGCTATTCAAAACGAGTTTGCTCGTATTCGATCGGCTCAAAACAGGTTGCACATTAGCTAAATTTTTTAACTTATTTAATAAATAAATCAAACACGAGGTAGAATCAGCTCGCTTATGTTCGACAATAGTTCGAATACATATTATATATATATATATATATATATATATATATATATATAGAGAGAGAGAGAGAGAGAGAGAGAGAGAGAGAGAGAGAGCTTAGTTACTATCTGTGTATAAATACCAATCAATTAGTGCTTGTAAGTATCGTTAGATCTATCTCTTAGATCATTCGATCTATTCCACCAACTACTCACTTATCAAGAGACCCACTATTACCTAACCACACATCTTTTTATCCAAAAGTTAAAAACCTACCAGCATTAATGACTTGATACTTTTAAAAAAATAGTAGCTCAATTATATATATATATATATATATATATATATATATATATATATATAATTTTTTATTATTTAATTTTTAGTACAACTCGGTTATAAAGATGGTCATTTATATAAAAAAAAAAAAAAAAAAAAAAAGAAGATATTTATCTATACTGAGTTGGAATATTTTTGTAAGTGTCAAAAAAATTTTAACCTTTGAAATTAACTTTTTTGTTATTAAATTAAAAATCAACAATAATAATTATTTGTGAAATCCATTATTGTTTATGATCTAAAAATGGTTATGATTAAATAGCCAAAAATACTATAGCACCAATATTTTAGTGCTTTTAAAAACACCTCGACCTATATATATATATATATATATATTTGAATTTTAGGCCCTAAAGTATAAAAAATATATTTTTGTAAATTTTAATTATTAAATTAAGATTTTAATTTTTAATTTTTTAAAAAAATTTCACCTAATAGTAGGACTGAAAATCCAACATATTGATCATGAGCCAGCTCGTATTCGTCTTGTTAATAAATAAGCCGAACACAAACTAGATTTTTCAGCTTGACATTTTAATAAGCCAGTTCGTGTTTGGCTCGATTATTAAGTCGAACACGAGTTATTCCAGCTCGCTCGTATCGGCTCGTTGACATTCCTAATCACCGTCATTTAAAAGGTTATAAATAAATAAATTTATTTATTTTGAAGAGGCTAACAATACCTTTAATTAGGCAAATTAATAAGCAAAATATCTAAAACACATTAAAATACTTAATAAGTTATTTATCATAAACATAAATTTACTCGTGTGTGTGTGTTGTATATATATATATATATATATATATATAAGAATAGTAATGTTACTGGTAGAATATTGATATATATATATATATATAAGAATAGTAATGTTACTGGTAGAATATTGTTGGTGCGATATTGATATTATTATTGTTGGTAGAATATTGTTTATATATATATATATATATATATATATATATATATATATATATATATATATATATATATATATATATATAATAATAATAATAATAATAATAATAATAATATCAATATCGCATCAACAATATTCTAACAGTAATATTACTATTCTCCTGCCACTTTGGTGTTCTCATCGACCGTATCCCTCGGAATTGAGGAGCAACTAAACATTATTTTTGTGTTATAATATACTATATAGATTAAGGAGAGATTAAACATTAATTTTGTGTTATAATATATTATAGATTCTGGGACTATAGATTAAGGAGCGACTAAACATTAATTTTGTGTTATAATATATTGATTCTGGGACGAAACTATGTTCACACTCACCTGCAGAAAAATGGAAGATCCTTTCACAGGCTCCTGTTTCACACTGTACTTTATGGCTGTGTTTGGGAAGGGTATAAAGGGGGGATATCCCCCCTTTATACCCAAACAGAATTTGGATATCCCCGTTTGGGATATCCCCCCAAAACGGGGATAATCCTGGTTCTGGTTGGGGATATCCCACCCCAACCCTCCCCCCCAGGTATAACCCACTCTCTCTCCTCCCTCTCCCTCTCTCTCTCTCTCTCTCTCTCTCAGTCCCTTCCCAAGGCAGTGCCTTGGGAAGGGCTTTTCCTTTTTTTTTTTTTTTTTTTTTTTTCTTTTTTTTTTTTTTTTTTTTTTTTTTTTTTTAGCTTCAGGATTTTTTTTTTTTTTTTAATAAAATTTTTTTTATTATAAAAAATATTTAAATTTTATATTTAAATTTTAAATTATTTAAATTTAAATTTTATAAATTTAAATTTTTTTAATTTTATATTTTAATAAATTATATATATTTATTAAATTTATAATTTTAAAAAATAATATTAATTTTAAAATTATAAAATTTATATAAATTTTTATAATTATTTTAAAATTTATATAAATTTAAAAATTAAAATTTTTACTTCTACTTAAATATTTAAATTTTACTTAATTTTTTTAATTAGAATATTTAAATTTTAAAGAATATTTAAATTATAATTTTATAAATAATTTAAAATTAATTTTTTATATTTTATAAATTTATATATATTTATATTTATTAAAATTATAAATATATTTATATTTTTATTATATTATATATATTTATAAATTTATATTTTTAAAAATAATATAATTTTAAATTTGTAAAATTTATATAATTTTTATAATTTTTATAAAATTTATATAAATTTAAAAATTAAAATTTTTACTCCTACTTAAAATATTCTAATAACATTCTTTAATTATCAAAATTATAATATACATAAAAGTAAAGGTCACATGGTCATTAAAACAAAAAGTCAACTTTATACCTTTTTTTCTAAAACCCCAATCCAAACACCTATTTTCTTACACCAGGTTTAAACCAGGTTTATCCCTCATTTCCAACCAAACACAATTTAGGTTTAAACCAGGTTTATCCCTTAGCTTATCCCTATACCTGGTATAACTCATTCCGGTATAAGCCACATCCAAACGATACCTATATATCATTGTTGCAGTTAACTTAATCTTAATTACTTAATTGGTTTTGTTCACTTACCAATTAAACAAATCCAGCCCACTGATTTTTTTAAATAAATAAATAAATTTTGATCCGGTAAAATTAGCAAATGAGAAGTTTTCAAAAGAATTATTTAAAAATTGTCCCTATATTTATTTAAATATTATTATTATTATTGAATTAATACACGTGCAGGTGCATAATATCATCTCACGAGTATCCACGTGGCAACTTAAACCACGTGAGGAGCACGTGGCGCGGGAACGCACCCGACACACAAAAAACAAAGAAAGATTCCCAAAAAAGATCCCCGTTCACACGTATCCGGATCTCCTTCGCGGGGCGGCGCCGACGTGGCAGTTTCGGTGTAACGGCCTCGGGCTCCGTGACGTCGCACGCGTCCCAAGGAGAGATATGTCGACACATATCCCGCCACGTAGGAACCTGATTCGCCGTCCCACGTGGCGTTGACCCGTTAATTATAAATCCCTCCCCATCACCACCTATAAATATGTACCCAATCCCTTCAGTTTGTACCTTCATTGTTGCATTAAATTCCACACCAAATCAATCAACAAAAAAAAAAAAAAAAAAAAAACAGAAAAAAAAAAAACAAATTGAATCATTCTAGTGAGGAAAAGAAGAGAGAAGGCATGGGGAATTGTATCGACTCCCGACGCGGCGCGACGTGGGTCGACGATGATGATTGGAAATTTTTCGACGAGGACGAGCACGAGCACGAAAAAACGACAAGGAACGAAAGGAGATCGTTGTTCAGAAAGAGAGGATTGGATTCAGCGGCGACAGCAGCATCAGCTCCGAAAGAGGTGAAGATTAGAATAAAAAAGAAACAACTGCGAGAACTACTACGAAAGGTTGAAGGCAAAAGGTTGCCGGCCGACGAGGTCGCAGCAGAGCTTGTCTGGTTTGTCGAGTCCCATGAGTTCCATCACGAATCGCATTGGAAGCCCGCCTTACAAAGTATACCGGAAAATGGGGAGTAACAAATTTACAAAAATGATTATGGTTCTTTGATTCTTTTTAGAAAGATTAGTACCATTTGTGGAGTACTGCTTTTTAGCCTTTTTCTCTTTTGGAGGGTGGATTTGTAGATTTGCAGCAGGTGGTATGTATAGATTTGAGAAGAGAAATAGGGAGGGGGAATATGTTGGTTTTTTTTTTTTTTTTTTTTTTTTTTTTTTTTTTTTTTTTTTTTTTGGTATATATTTATGCTGCACATCATAATAAAATAATATTTATTTGAGATAATTTGCTATTTTGAGAATATTGAAAAATAAAAATAATTTTGTATTTGATTTGATTTTTTTTTTATTTTTTAAGATAATTCAAAATCTTGTACGGTAATTTTATTAACAATAATGAAAAAGAATAGTATAAAAAGTAGATTATTTTTTAAAAAAAAATATCAAGATTACTCTTATCTATATCTCTACAATAATGCATATAAAAAATAATATATATTACAAAAAAGCAAATAATTAAAATATGAAATATCACTACAACAAAATAGACTTTTAGTGGTAATTTAATAGCGGCAATTATAAAATTATAGTTATTAAATAATATCTAATTATACTTTAGCTGTAATTATTTTAAACTTTATATTTTTACCGATGAATAATTTTATGTTAAATATATGAGTGTTTGGCCTAATTTTTAAAAATAATTTTAAGCTCAAAAGTGATTTTTTTAAATAATTGTTGTCATATATGGTACTATTGTGTTCATATTAGTATATAAAATACTTCGATATTATTATATAACATATTTCACTAATAATAATAATAATAATAATAATAATAATAATATATATATATATATTATATATATATATATATATATATATATATATAAAATTAAAGACAATATATTTTAGAAGAACATTATATATTTAATATATTTATTAGCTTATATAATATTTTATTTTATATTTATATGGTATATTATAGAATAACATATAATATAAATTTATAATAGTAATAAAAATAATATAATATAATATAACAGTAGCACTAGTAATTATAGTAGTACTAATAATTGTAATTATTATTAATATAATAATTACTTTAATTATTTTTAATATGTTTAACTCTATTTCTCTAAAAAGATGGAATAACTGTTCTCGACGTAATTTTAGGGCTCTATAGAATAATTCAATTTGACATTTTTTTTTACCATATTTGACGGAATAGCGGGGATGATTTATTATCCCTAGTTTATTCTGGAACCAAAGGAAGCGTTAATTATTGAATCTCCTTTTATTCTCATTTATATCCTTATTTAATATTAATATCCTTCAATGGAAGGGTTGAATGGTGAGGTAAAGATGCACTAGTCATGCAAAAAATTTTCTGCAGTCCCGCGCTTGCATAAGTTTTCTGCAACCCCATGTCCAGAAAATTTCTGCACACTGGATTGATCTCGCAATGTATGAGAAGACTAGATCAGTCTCACCAACTGGATTCGTCAAACCGCGACGATGATCTGTTGAGATCAATCTTACCTTTCAAATGAGCCACAAAATTCATAACCATAAGAAATTTCTTGCGCACTGGGTCCAACCCCCACTAGTCAACTCCATTTTTAAGAGCTTTTCAATGGATTTCAAGAGTTGGTGCCACCCTTGGGGTTCTTGTCGAACCGAATTTGTACAAGGACTTTCATGCAATCTAACAAGGTCTTTGAGAAAGTTCCAGCGATCTACGCAGAAGAGATCGCCGTCAAAATCAATGCCTGCAGGTTGCAGTCTCAGAATTCAGACCAGGCTTTCCAGATTCCACAACAATGATGGATACAGATACAAATGGTTGGTGGTTCTGCACCAAATTTAACAGTCAAATGACATTGACGCGAAGATGCCATGTCGTGTCGATCGGTTGAACAGTGATTTCTGATCAGGAGAAATCACGAGGCTTAGACGATTAAAACACGATATTGAACTTTACATTTGCTCTCAACCATACACTATTATATCTAAAATTCGTTCTCTCTATACAGTGCATTATTACATATAGCTTACAAGAATGATGTTCCATAGATATAGAATGTTAAGGACTACAACAAATGAGCTTCTACAGGAGATCGCCGATCATTTTAGGCCTTTAGAAACCTTTTCTACTGCCGATAATGGGACCAAAATGTTGAACCGTTCCTCTTTGTCGATGTTACCCAGTACAAGATTGTTTACTTGATTGCATATACCGCAGCGCATTCGTGCACATAAAAGGTAATGATTATAGAGGCACAAGCTAGCGTTGTAGGAGAATAGAAGAGCCATAAACAAAGACATAAGCAGTGGAAACTTCATATCCATTACATAAACACCTGAAAAGCAAGAAGAAGAGGTAAGATGATGAGCACGATAAAAATAATTGTCGAGTATAATACGCAAATCAGAGAAATTAATGCAGAGGTTGCTTGCAATCAATTTCATTGTGTTCTTTCGGAATTGTCATTGTATGTGTTCCATCTTTCTTTAACTTGGTCAGGTACTTTCAACCAACTAATAGTTAAGTGCAATGATTTTAAATTTCAGGGTAATTGTTTCAGAACAGTGACCAAGATCAGTTAACTTAAATGAAGAGAAATTTCTGTATGTAAAATCTAATTTAAGAAATATTATGGTTACAGTTGCACCGGAAGATAATACGTGAAAACTTTTATCCAAAGGTATGCAAGAGAAAAATTACATCATATGAAAAATAAATTATATGCTCAAGAATCGAAGTAATTAACTTACCATTTTGTGCAGAAGTTGCAGCTGGAAGTGCAGGAAAATTAGTCGCTGAAAAGACAAGAAATATCAAAGATTACAACCCGGACACAGAACGAAAGGAAAAAAAGATGATTGAGGAATTAGGAAGCAAGATTAGCAGAGCCGCAGAGGATTTCATCATTCTTAACCATGCATATTACCTACGGAACTCATGCTAGGCATATATGCATGCGCATACTGTAGATTAGTACATGTATGAAATTTGGAATTTAGTTAAAACTAAAAAAGGGATTGTGCTTATTTAAGTGTGAGTATGAAACATGCTAGCAATTAGGCACACAAGTATAAAGTAGATAGAGGACGAAAAAGATAATATCTAATGACGACAATTATGACAACGTCTCTGGAGAATGCCAGCAGCATACCATTTATATTTCACTAAATGATAAAAGATACTAAAAAGAATACTAGAATCTGAGCCTTTTCAATTAAGGGCCTGTTTGGCAGGCTGTAGCTTCTGCAGTAGTCTTTCTTGAGTAGGCCTGTAGTCTTTCTTGAGTAGGCCTTTGGATACTTTTTTACTAGAATCTCCTCTACAGCTTCTCACTGCAGCAGAAGAAGAAGCCCAAAATGGAGACTTCTGGGGCATAAAAGCTTACTTTAATTTCTTGCCACAACAAAAGCTCAAGAATATTTGTTAGCCAAACGCCTTGATTCCAGAAATTTTTTGCTTTTCGGAGTAGAGCAAATTTAGAAGCCAAAGAAGATAGGCACTTAGGATGGCATCTTTCTGTTAATGTACTTAAAGATGCAATTGATACAAGGGTAAATAAGTTGAGGCATAGATCAGTGACATACACTTATTGCACGAAGAGGCAGATGCTTGAGATGAAGAGGGCCAAGGAGCTGCAATATTGTCATTTAGATCGCAAGTGAAACTAATCCCAGATGAAGGGTCAAATGTGGCGTCAGATGGCAAACTTGGCAAAAGGCATCCAGATTCTGGAGCAAGATATTGGAAATTATAATGGAGCAACTTAGTACGTCATTCGATGATAAAATAATACTAAAAGATTAATCAAAATAACAAAGAACACGATGTACCACCAAAAATTTAAATAACATGTAGGATTAAGATCCATAAGCGGGTCAAATCATTCTTTTAGCTAACCTACATAGAATAATTGGAGAAAGGCATTCTGACTTATTATTAAAGACCTCAGAAAATATTGTGTGAGAAATTTCTTGGTTAAAACTACTGATATCTCCTAATAATCAACTTAGTCACGCAGAATTCTTCTAAGACTATATACACTAATTTAGCATCAGAATTTCATAAAATTCCCAAACCAAAATATAGTGTGAACACTTAAAAAACATGTTAAGAGCCCCAATGCTGTTCGTGTACCTTCGTCTTTTTTTACTCTTGCTAAGAAAGCCTATGGAGAATCCTAATTAAATTCTTTCCCCCAAAATGTAAATTTTCTCCCAATTTGTCCAGATTTATGTTTCATATAATGAGTGAACGACATGGATATAAACACCAATCAAAGTTCTATATCGTAAAAAAACATGTACTGTTTTGCTATTCTATCAAGATACGATTGCTATATCAAGTCAAATGGCAAATCATCTCAGTTAGAGATACTTTGCTTAAAGGACCAAAAAAAAAGTAAGAGCTGCATAAGAAAAGTAAATAAACAGAAATGCATTACATGGAAAACCTGTAAGTAATCTGGATCTTGCTCAAGTAACAAAAGGATAGTGTGAGATAAAAGCAAACCATATGACAAGTAAACATTGATACCAATAACAATTTCTGAAATCAATCCAGTACAGCATAACACATGAATAGCTTTGTTTACCTTGAGAGCCAACTGGTTGACAGTTCCGATCAATTGGCAACAACCGCAAAAGAAAGGAAAAAAGAAGAAGAAGAAACAATCAGTATATTAATTTGATAAATCCATGAATCACCAGTATTATAGAGAGAGAGAAGCCAACAAATTGAGTTTGACATAGCTAACCTTGGAGAGAGAAGTCCTTGAGAGTTATCTGGCACAAGCTGAAAATGTTTGTGCTCACATTCTTCTCTTGCAACTTTTGACCAAGCGATGAGGCACAATCAAGGGCTTGAAGATTAGTTATAAAGCTCTGCTTTTGAAAGTGAGATACATAGCTGTTCATGGCATTGCAGCATGAAGTATGGTTCGTGGTGCTTTCACCACAAGCTTTTGCAACCTTAGTAGTGTCTGGAAAATCTAATGGACAAACTGCAAAGTGAAATAAACAATTTCGCACAGACAAATACATAATCTTACGTGCACTGAGGCAGCTTCGGAAATAGATCAGCATTTTGTAAATGCAAATTATTCAATAGTTCAGGATCATCATAATTTACCTCCATTTACGTTACAGTTAGATATCTGCCTAAGTACTTGTTTCGCTGACAAAGCACCAAGCCTGCTCGACAACCATCTGAGCACAATGTCTCTGCAACTATCAACAACAGATGAATTCTGAAGTGTCAAACCACCATCGCTTAAAGCAAGTTTCTTAGCCGATTCATAAATAGCATTCTGACATATTTGGCTACAACACTCATTGACCGGGTCAACTTTCCCACAAGCAGCCAATAGTTTCGAAGAGTCCACAATGCTCTCGAACCCGTTAATATCATTTACAGGGCAAGAGCCCTGTGTGAGGTTTGAGAAGTTAATCGAGCATACACTTTGGAGGTCGCTGCTGCCACCCTGGCTTGCTAGAAGCTGTTGAATATCCGAGAGGCAAAAGTTTGCATGAGTAGAATCCAAGGCGAGCAATCCTGTACTTTTGCTTGATTGCCCAATAAGAATTGTTATCGTCGCCTGAAGCTGGGGGCAACAAATTACGTTGGCTAAGAAAGGGGCAAAAGAGGCAAAGCAATCAACTGCAGTAGTACTCATCAAATTGTCGACAGCTGTGAAGTTTAACGAGCATTGCCCTAAATAAAAAGCAAATAATAGTCAGTTCACATTTCAAAAGTTTTTTTTTTTTTTTTTTTTTTTTTTTTTGCCTATATAGCCCTGTAAATATGCAAATTGCATAAATAGCTAGACGAAGTTGGTATTTGCATGCATATTCGTGTGCATGCCCTGCTGGGGGTATCCATGCAAGAACATTTTTTGCACATATACCACCTGCAAGGTATGAATGCAAATAATCACGATTTTCAGGGGCAAGCACACATGCAACAGTTGCACAATTTCACATATTTGAAGTGGGTATGCATGCTAATTCTTTCCGAAACACATGTACAAGAATAATTTGTTTGTAATCATTTTTTTAAAATTTCATTAATGCAACTCTACCAAATTGTTTTCCCTCAGAATATGACCCCAACCTGATAATTTTGGTGTGCTATTGTTGAAAAATGGAGCCAGGGGTGCAGGTGCAAGAAGAGGAATTAATGGCTGAGGGGCATTGCTTGGAGAAATTTCAGGCAAAAAGGGGCCATCTGTTTCTCTAGAGGAGTCTTCATGATGCGGTAGGTGTAAGCTATGAGCAACTGTGTTTTCAAATTTGAAGAAGAGTTCTTCAAAACCTGAATGGTAAGTAAAAGCACGATTATTAGAAGTAAGCGAGATACCATTGTGATCAAAGAGTATATTTATAAGCTAAAGAATGAGAAAATCTCTCCATAACTGCAATGAGAAATAGATTAATCATACAAGACCTCACAAAGCATACGACGGACCACATACAATTCTAGACAATGAGAAGTAGGAAGAATGCAACACATCAAAGGCAGTAATCACACTAAGATTGGAGGGACTCAACAATGCGGAAATCTTCTCTTATTTTTAGCAGTATTACTGTATCAAGAAAAGCCCATACAATGCATTTATCCTTTCGCCACCCAATTTCTAAAAATTGTCATACCACGAGATGGAACAGAACCATTTTCTCTAATTTTCCAGTTTCTTCCCCAGTTCTGCAACTCTGATGAAACACCAAATTGGGGATGAATAGTGCGCTAAAAATGGGGGACTAGGCAAGTTGATAATAATCTGTTGCAGTGATTCTAGTTTATCTAATTCTGGTGTTTCTAGTTTAGCTACACTAAAAAGAAATGATCTATTTAGAAGTAAATCACGCCACAATGCAAAGCGCATCATAAAACGAAACAACAAATTATCGTAGAGAGCTGTTATGGACAATTTCATCACTAATTACAGGAAGCGAAAAATTACCCCACACTAGCAGGTTACAGAAACTTCAATTACATAGCCTAAAGTATCAGGACACAATGTGAAACTTACTGATATCCACAAACCCTTGGCAATTGAGTTGATCTTTTCTTCTCAAACTCCATAAAGTACTATTTACTTACGGGGCGAGATTGAACATCATAAACCCTAAACCATATGGAAACCAATTTCGCCGACCGATCTCTGCTACAAATCGCATCTTTTTAGCTACAATTGATAGCACAGGAGTGCTGACCTAGATATTTAAGACCTGAGAAAGTACCTAATTCACGAATTCTTCACAACTATAGTAAATGAAACCCTAATCAGCACCAAATCAGGTGAGCAAAACCATCACAAAACACATGTAAAATCACATTGCGCAACAAAATCCCCAAAACTCATATCTTAGTTGCTTTAATCTTTTCCGCTCGAGCCCCATAAACTACTAGTTACTCACAAGGCAAGATCGAACACCATAAACCCTAGAACATAATGTCTACGAAAAATCCCATCTTTTAACCAAAATTGACCGCACAGCAGTGTAAAACCCTAGAAATTTAGCACTTTGGAGCGAACCAAGGCAAACAAAACCCTAATTTTACTGATCAACGCCGCCGCCGCCGCCACAATGCCCACCAAATCCCCCACGATCCACCTCCCAAAATCCACCAAATCACCCGAAAACCCTAAAATTTACGCGATTTACCCACAGATCAAGCAAAAAACAACAACAACAAAAAGTACAAAACCCAAAAACCCAAAAACAAATCCATCAAAAAAGAAAAAAAAAAAAATTAATGCTCACATAAAAGAATGAGAAGGGCACCAAGGAGTCTCCGAGTGGGAGGAACCATCGTTCCCCCTCCCATTTTTTTCCCCTAAAAAAAAAAAAAAAAAAAAAAAAAGAGAAGCAAATTGGAGCTCAAAGAGCAATGGTGAAGAAGCTCAACAAAAAGAGAGAGTGAGAGAGAGAGAGAGAGAGAGAGAGAGAGGTGGAGGTGGTGATGGAGACTCCACACTCCGACATTTACTTCGATGCGTTTTTATTAATTGCGGCGGTTATTTGACACACCCACTATTTTCTTTATTTTTTAAAAAAATTTATAAAAAATGGAAGAGTCAAACCAATGTTTTGACTTTTGCTTTGTGGTAATAATTCAACTAGTTTATTATTATTCTTTTTAATTATTGCCTTTTTTGGGAAACTAAACTAAATTGGTATGTTGCTTCTCCTTGAATAAAGGATTTTTGGGTTACACTCTTTGTTAATTCATTGATCCATTTATATATTTTATTTTTGGGTTAATATTTTAAAGGCCATTTGATTGGGCCATAACAAATATTATCGTAATTTTTTTTTTCTTACTAGGGAATTGTCAAAAATAAAAATAAAATTATATTTAATTTACAATACTTTTATTCTCAATAATAATTTAAATTATATTTTATTAATTTTATAAAATAATAACGAATAGGAAAAATAATTTATTTTTAAATTTTTTTTATTAAACTTAAATTTAATAATAATTTATTATAATAATATAGTATAATTAATAATTTTATAATGAAACTAATTTATTATAATATATAATATATAATCTCCATATAATTTACTTTAATTTGATATATGATGATATAAATAAAGCTTAGAATTAGATTTTTAAAATAGTACTATTCCACTAAAAAGAAGAAACAATTTATTTCAAATTATTTCGAAATAACTGAAAATAACTAAGTTTGACCATAATATTTTATTCTGATAAAAAAATATATTATTTGGCAAAATAGTGGAAATAATTTTTATTATTCTCATTTTATTATCCCGTTATATTTTTGAACCAAACCGATTTAATAATTCATATGACCAGTATTTTGGAGGATATGTTGCATAGGCCAATTTTTCTAATAAATACTGTAATTATGACATATTTACTAGAAAATTAAAGTGTCCTCAATAATAGGTGAGTAATACAATGACTCTAAATAAAATCTATGTTATCTTACGATTTATCTAATTTACTAATTAGATTTTGTTTTACTTTTGTAAACCATTTCTATATCATTTTAACTTTGACCACAAATACATTTTCCTAAAATAATATAGAAATTATTATTTAGCTAAAAAAAAAAAAAAAAAAAAACATTTTGTGGATGCATTTTGTAAGCAAAGCAACTTCTATTTTGCATTGTAGGATGATGTTGGTTTACAAGGTAAAAGTAAAAAAATAAAAAATTTATTATTACTACTTCACATGGTTTACAGTGTAGCTTTTCTAGCTAAAGGAGACAAATAAGTTTCTATTTGAGAATTAAAAGTTGATACGTTCACGGAACAAAATAAATTATTCCAATACAAAGCCAAAAGTTGAAGAATATTTTGAGGCTTCAAAAACCAACAAAAAAAAGTATAATTATCAATACACAATTAATTTATTCTCGTACTTATTTCTGATATTCAAAAAAAATAATAATTAAATTCTAAACCAAATTCTTCTACATTCACAAACAAGTGTGCTCATTTGGCTACTCCATACACAAATTTTATGAAATACAAGTTTTTTATAACACTTTTTTTAAAAAATTATTTTTAGAAAAAGCCTTGGCAATGATAACACTGAGCTCTGATCTTTAATTTTATACAAAAATAATCCAAATGAATAAATTTTGGGGCCACAATGTAGTCCTTCAATGAGTTGGCATGTCCTTAACACTAGAGCATTTTCACTATTAATTATTGTAGCTTTTATTGCATATACTACTACTAGTCACAAGAATACAATGGAAAAGTGTAATAAGTTGTTGGGCTACATAGAATGTTTTTTTTACAATACAAATTTTACCATACATAACAACCAAAATATCAAATGAAATATAACATTTGATACAAACCTAAGCAATTGAGCGTATTTCTTTTATTGGAATATGTACAAGTACAACAAGCATGAATTTGGATTATTTATCATGAGTTCATATGAGGGCATTAATTATCAAAACAAAGTATATATATATAGGAGGCTTTTTTTTCTTTTTTTTTTTGGGAAACCAATAATGTGTTGTATCTTGTAGGTTTTCATTTTGTACTTTATTGCGTGTGACTCAAATGTTTTATTTCGATCATTAACAATATTTTTCTTTGAAATATCTGTAAATTTTTAATGTCATTTTTTTTTTCGCTTTGGCAATGATTTCGTAAATATAATCTAATATCATAAATTAATGTGAGTTATAACCTTAATAAGGTATTAGGGTTTGTTTTGTCTTAACTTCTACTTTAAACAAAAGTTAACTCATATAAAGTGTTTGACAACTAAAAATGCTCGAAATATCTTTTATTGTCAGGTTAAGAGATTTAATCATATTTATATTTTTTATGCAGAACTAATTCAAATTTCATAGCACACTCTTAAGTTTCAGACAGTGTGAGGCTCATCTCACTAGTCTTAGGTAATTTTGTAGGAAGCTGCACTCCACCCACAATGATCATTAGTCGGAGAACTATAATGCTGACTCAGCTGAGACTCATCTCACACTTCCGTCTGATGATTCTCTTTGATACCAATTGTGACGTTCTAATTTTTCATGGGGTCATCCATTATAAAACTACTATAACTCTAGCATACTTAACTCTCTTAATCTTTTCGACCTAACCATCGCTCAAAATATATTATAATCGAATTAAAAAATTTAATTTTTTTTTCTTATATCTTATATATAGAACTAATTCAAATTCTGGATATCACAGCTTTTCGCATCAGCACTTCAGTAAAATAAAATTACATCAATAGCATAATCAAATATATTCTTTAATTTTACACAAAATGGGCTAACTTTTTACACCGTGCCGCAATTAGCCCATTGTTAATTTAAATTTGAGCCCAATTTACTGGGCCGGTAATTATTTTGGGCCCAACCCTTTATTTTTTTTTAAATTAAAAAATAATAATAATCAAGCCATGCAACATTGTGGCTACATTTATTCTTACTCTGCCACGTGGCATCATGATATCCGCAGGTTGATTATGTTGTTGATGTCATTAAATGCCATTCATAAATAATATAATGTAAAAAAGAAAAAAAATGTTTAGAGTTTTCTTAATTAACTATGCATTATCCAATAATTTTTTTTATAATATATTATTTTGTTTGTATAAAAAAACATACTATTTAATTAAGATATGATTATGAAATTGTGAAATTAGCCAAAAAAAAAAAGAGAAAATATATTTCAATATATATATATTAGTGTTTATTGGCCTTGTTTCTTAAATCAAAAACTTTAAATTAATTTTTTTTCCTACTATTAAAATTATTAAAATATAAATTTTATTTTAAAAAATATTTTGAGTAGAATATATATAGCACTAATTAATATTTGCAACAACCGTAGTACTCCACAAGCTCATAACATTTAAACAACCATCACATGGTTCATTAAATTTTAATATTTTAATATTTTTCCTCATATGGGATATGTTAATTAATTCACCACTATGTACATAATTTATAAATTTAAGTACTTCACCAAATATATATTGTTTTAACTTTAAATTATATGCCACATCATAATGACCACATCATAATGAGGAACAAGTGGAGATCCAAAAAATATAAAATATATACATTTAAAAAAAAATAAAAGTATAGTCAAATAATTTTTTAAAATAAGGAAAACAAAATTAAAGAAACATCAGATTTTGAGTATCTAAATTAACCTTTTGTACTTATTCGTGAATAGATCTCGTTTTCACGTGTATGTATGTACACATGTAAGGACCATTTTTGTTTGTGACTCTAAATTTCAAAAATTCTAATTATTATTGCTAAATTAAATTAATATAATAAACTCTTATGCATATATCTAAAAACTTTTTATGTCCAACTACTTAAAAATGGCAAATAAATAAATAAATAAATAAAACCATTTAAACTGAGTTTTTCATTAAGCTTTTTAATTGCTGTTAATAATGTGAGTTACATATATAACAAAACAAATAGTGTACACACAGATTTTTTTTTTTTTAGTTTAATTAAATAAGAAAAAAATAAGAAAAAAAATAATACGTTATTTGCTTCATTCATTAGAAAAATAAACTACCCAATAGAATGATCCAATAAGGTCTCTAAAGATAGAAAAAAAATTGTTATTTTTTCGATAACGGTCACAATTTTCGTTCTGTCACTCTTAAGTAAATTAAAGTCGCTTGTATCTTAATCTGGAAGGTCATGTTTGGTTGGAGAATAAAGGGAAATAACTTTTTTTTATCTCAAATCCTTGCCAAACAATAAAAAAAAAAATCTAGGATAAAAATTTAAAATATTCTCTGCTTAACGGGTTATCCTAGAATAACCCGTTAAGCGCATGGTAATTAATTAATTAATGTTATTCTAATTTTTATGATCAACGTGCTTTATATTTTACAACATAAAATATATATAGTTTTGGTGAAAGGGAAATGAGAGAAAGGGGTTAGGTTAATTTGGATTAACATGTGGTGGAGGATTAAATGGACGTGCGTGAAATTAATAATGTATGGACAATTTTGATGATGAGAGCCATGACCTCAACTTCAGAAACAGCAGTCATCTGGGGCACTCAATTTATTTTTCTCTCTTTTTTTTTTTTAAACCCAAAAAATTAATCAAACTTTGACATGACCCAATCATTTCTAATTATTCACCAAATAGTAGGTAGTTTAATGGTAAGGTAATTAAGTAGTAGTCCTTTGAATGACCTGATAGATCCATATGTGTTTAATAGAGTAGTTGGCTTTATGGCCAGGGCTTTGAACTTTCATGCATATTTCATCTGATTTTATATAAATAGAAATTGAAAAAAAGATTTTGTATTTAATATATAAATTAAAGATTATATTTTTATAATAATTTAAATTTTTGGAGAATCATATATATCATGCTAATTCGATCAGTCTTAGTCCAACTATTAATCTTTTCAATTAATTGATTGATCTTTTATTTATTTTTATCTAGTTGGTACAATAATGTGATTAAATGAATAAGATAGGTTAAAGTTCTTTGCATGTGGAGCTTTTTCTATGTAATCTAAATATGTAGTCCTTATCTATGAGGCCCTACAAGTTTCAATTGCAGTTGAACAAAGCTATTTTGTAATTATATACATTATTATATATATGTAATTATTAGTACTTATATATACCTCTTAAAAAATGATGTTTGAGTAATGAAAAGATCAACTGGTATATCCTATATGATTTCTAATCAAATTCAAAAAGTGCATCTAAAATAAATTTTTTATTTGTAATTAATTTGTTTTTACAATACAGAAGTATTTAGTAATAAAAATTTATATTGTACTACGTATGTAGAAAAGCATAAGAAAGATTCAAATCAGGAAGACCACTAATATTTTTTGTATTTTTAAAAACCATAATAATAAGCATGCAAAGGTACACCCCCCCCCCCCCCCGAATAATTGAGTTCGGAGAAACCAAAAAGAGTGTTGTCATGTAGCCTCACGTTCTTCGGAGCCTAAGCTAAGCCTCAAGATGCTGCTATGCTCAATCCCAACTCTCCCCCCTATTTTGTTAATATATTAAAGTAATGCTAATTAAGGGCCTTCTCAAAAGGCACCATAAAATGCATCTGATGAGCTAATATTTTATACACAGCGATTCCATTATTCCTTCAAATATAATTAATATGTCGGTATTTTTATTATAACACGTTGAATGTGTTGAAACTAATTATGAGACTGACCTTTTAGGGGCTGTTCGGAAATGGGTTAGAATAGAAAATACGAGGATATCCTTTTTGTTCTTTCAAACGCACCTGAAATCAACCGGTATAGCTTATTCCAGTATAACTAGAATAAGCTGAAATTACTGTTCTCACTCTTCCCAACCACCCTCTTACTTTTTTCTTAAATACCCTCTCACATCTACTGAGGTATCATCTTTCACTTCATTATTACATAATAAAGTTGAGGACAAAAAAATAATTTACCCCAACTAATACTTTTTATTCATCTTATTCCTCATTATCATACCAAACATAATTTTTTATCTCTGAAACCATTCCAAACGCTTTTTTACACTAGTTCCATACTTTATACTTATTTATGAATTAGCTAGTTCTGTCTTAATTCATTACTAAACGGACCCTAAGTAATGAAGTGAGTGAGTTCTAAGTTTGTTCTCTACCATCAATTTATGGCTAACATTATCGTTTAGTATTTTTCTATTCGTTTCATATAATATTAATCCTTTAGGTAGAAACTGAAAAATAAGTTGAATTATATGCATGAATGAATCAACTAACATTTTCGTATAATGTACGTATCTCAGCACAACTATATATAGATTCCATACAAATAGCGCTAGCTCTTGGTGAATTGTAGCTAGTAACACTCACTCTATATATATTAAACCTGGTTTTAATTTTCCACACCCTATAATATAAATACACTCATACTCTCTACCTTTCCTGTCTCCAATCCCATTCTCTCTCTTTCTCTCTCTTTTTCTATATCTATTTCAACACCACATGGGCTCTCTAGAGAAGCCCTCCTCCTCCCCTCTCCTTCCACCCTCCACTATGGACCACGGCCACGGCCACGGCCACGACCATGACCACGATCATGATCAATTCCCGCCGTCCACGTCGGCCGTCGCGCACGGCGTGGACGCGCGGCTGGAGAGCATCCTGACCGACGCGTCGCTCCCGTGGGGGCGGCGCGCGCGGTGCGCGGCGGGGATCGAGCTGCGGCTCCTGCTAGCGCTCGCGGCGCCTGCGGTGGCGGTCTACATGATCAACTACGTCATGTCGATGTCGACGCAGATCTTCTCCGGCCACCTCGGCAACCTCGAGCTCGCCGCCGCCTCCCTCGGCAACACCGGCATACAGATCTTCGCCTACGGCCTCATGGTATATATTCTCTCTTGAGTATAAAATATAAAAATATCTTCCTCTAATACATATCTTAAATTCCAAATTTTAAGCTCACATACTATCAAATTTTAAATTTCAATTATTTTTTCTCATTTCATTAAATTTAACCTGTCAAAAAATTTACTGCCTCATTTATACATAAATTACAATATTGTTACTTTTATATTTCATACTCAATAAATGTAAGGTTTCTTTAATGGGTGAGTAGATTTGGTACTTAGTAGTTTGTACCTACCAAAAAAAAGGCTTTAGAAATTAAAGAGAGATTGAGTATCAAAATTAACCTTTATAGGAGTAATATTTTATGGATATATTTGAACGTACATAAAAGTAGGTATGAGGTGATAACTCTCTTTTGTATGGACAATAATTAATTGGGCCTCATTTGGTATTATTGTTGTATTTTTAGTTTTTTTTTTTAACACAAATTTCATGTTGTAAACTCATATTCGACGACAAAAAATAAAATAAAATTAGATTAAAAAAAAGTAAATAATTTTGAAAAGATATCATTGGAATTCCAAGATAATCAACGATTACGAAATTAAACAAAATAACATTAACCATTCAATCACTTATTAGAATTATTATTTAAAAATTAAAATGACTAACAATGATTTTGAAGGAAAATTTGATAAGCAATTTTTTTTTGGTTTCTGCATACACAAGTTGAGCAATTATTATTTAATAAGATGCTGTATATGAAAACTTATTTATTAAATGTATTTTAAAATTTATTTTGAAAACAATAATATTACTTTTTGTTCGAAAACAGAAACATATACTCAATAATAAATTACGGAAACAAATTCTAAAAGTGATCGAAAAAGGATCAAATTTGGATGTAATCACCATTAAATTGTTCCAAAAATGAGTAACTAGAAAGCTCCAAAAAGCAAGGGAGAATAAAAAGGGTATTGGAGATCTTGAGTTGGCATTTAATTCCCCCCACCCACACCTCTTTTTTTTTTTTTTTTTTTTTTTTTTTCTTTTTTTTTTTTTTAAATTGCATTGTAATATTAGCCAGTTGTCCATGTTCTAGAAACAACCAGATAATTTATTTAAAATTTTAAGTTAAAAAAATAGTTATTCATTGTTTTCATTTATGTGATACTTATATTGCTGAGTGTCTTTGGAGACATGAGATGCCAAATAGAGTAAAACAACTTGGGGGGACAAATTGTTGTTAATTTATAAATCAGAGTTTATTAAATTTAATATGATTTGGTCAATAAATCACTGGTCAAATTTACTAAATTATCAGATTTTGTCTACATGTGGGGCATGTTGAATGGTGCACTTGCACAATTTGTAATGGTTGATATATATCTTGTCAATTCAGAAATTCTAGATAATCTAATCATGTGAGTTAAAATAAAGACAAAAAATACAGATCATTCGGTTCTAATATTTTCTTAAATTAAAATTATTGAGAATATCTTAATAAAAAAATTACTAATGCTTAATCTTTAATTATCTTTTTGGCTTGTTTTTTATTAAATAGTACCAAATAATTATTATTTTTTCAAAAATTTAAGTTAGAGAACGATATTTGTATATTTTTATATTTAATAATTTTCTTACGTTTAGGGTCGGCACTTTTTAATAGTTGAGAATGGTATTTTTATATTTTTATATTTAACAATTTTTGTTTTTTAAGTTTGGAGTCGAAATTTTTATTTTTATTTTTATTTTTTTATTTTGAGAGAGAAAAATAGTATACTATCCGTTTGGTTTATTATTATTTTTTTAGAAATAAACTTAGTTAAAAATATAAAACAAAAATACTAATCATCAAGTTCTTTGCCACTTGTGCTAGGGACGGTCAATGAGTCAAGACTTTTTAATATTTGAAAATAATATTTTTATATTTAACACTCTTTCTAGGTCTGGAGTCGAGATTTTTTATTAGACTTATGACGTGAATTTGAATTAAATAAAAAAAAATTAATAATACTAGAGGTCTGATCATTTGACTTAAACTTAGAATTTTTTTTTTTAATACTATTTTAAATAATATGAAACAACTGTTTTTTTTTTTCAAAAAATTAAGCTAATACTATTCTACTTCAAAAATTTAAGCTAGTATAAAATAATATTTTTATATTTAATATTTTCTGACACGATTGTAATAAAATTATGCTTAATTTGTTCTAATATGCATAATTTTCACAATTAATAATTTCCCCGTATAAAATATATATAACAGCTGGGAATGGGATCCGCAGTGGAGACTCTATGCGGACAGGCGTACGGGGCGCACAAGTACGAGATGCTCGGAACATACCTCCAACGGTCAACGGTCCTCTTAACCGCCACTGGGATTCCACTCGCCGTAATCTACGCCTTTTCCCGCCCGATTCTACTTCTCCTCGGCGAGTCCCCCGAAATCGCCGAGGCCGCATCAATTTTCGTGTACGGACTCATCCCCCAAATATTCGCGTACGCCGTAAACTTCCCCATACAAAAGTTTATGCAGGCGCAAAGCATCGTGGCACCGAGCGCGTACATTAGCACGGCCACGCTTATCGTGCACCTACTGCTGAGTTGGGTTGTGGTGTACAAAGTTGGTTTGGGTCTTTTGGGGGCCTCGTTGGTGCTGAGTTTTAGTTGGTGGATCATAGTCGGTGCCCAGTTTGTTTACATCGCGACGAGCCCGCGGTGCCGGTTCACGTGGACCGGGTTCACGTGGCAGGCGTTCGCCGGTCTCGGCGAGTTCTTCAAGCTGTCGGCGGCGTCGGCGGTGATGCTCTGCCTCGAGACCTGGTACTTCCAGGTGCTCGTTCTTATTGCCGGACTCCTCGAGAATCCGGAGCTGGCCCTCGATTCGCTCTCCGTGTGGTAAGTGTACGCATCCCCTTGTAGTAGTATTCTGCTGTTGGCATGTTTGGTCCTACTTTTACTTCATTTTATTTATAGTATCAGTAGTTTGATACAACTAAGAGTGTCAACGAGCCGAATACGAGTGAACTGGAGTCGACTCGTGTTCGGCTCGTTTAATAAACGAGCCGAACACGAGCTGGCTCGTTTAAATATCGAGCTGAAAAATTTAGCTCGTATTCGGCTCGTTTATTAACAAGCCGAACACGAGCTGGCACACAAACAACAAGTTTGATTTTCATTCTTACTATTAGGTGTAAAGTTGAAAAAAAATTAAAAAATTAAAATTTTAATCTAATAATTAAAATTTATAAAAAATTAATAGCATAAAATCTAAATAGTAATATATATATATATATATATATATATATATATATATATATATATATATATATATATATATATATATATTCGAGCTGTTATCGAGCCGAACACGAGCGAGCTGAAAAATTCGGCTCGTGTTCGGCTCGTTTACTAAACGAGCGATTTGATCTCGAACTCATTTCGATCCGAACACGAGCTGGCTCACGAACAGCGAGCTGAATCGCTACCCCTAGATACAACCCTAGGTAACAAATATATGTTAAAGTTTATGGTGCTATGGTTAGTAATGTTTAAAAAAGCAAATCAAATAACTAGCTGAAAATATTATTAGGTTAAAAATTGGTTTTTAACTAGTGACATTAGCATGCTGTCATAAGTATTTAATTATTATTTTAAATTTTATTATATAGAAAAATATATTTATATTATTATTTTAATATTATATTTAATTATAAATACCCATTTTTAGATAAATTAAGCAGTTATAAGTTTTTTTTTTTATAAAACTAATATATTAATAGAAAATAAAATTAATTAAGTTGATTTTAAATTGTTGGATTTTAATATAATTTGGTAAAAAAAAAATTGGTAAGTTTGATAATTGAATCACCCTTCAAAATAATTTTTTGACTTATCCGATATAAAGTATTGAATTGAATCATATATAAAATTGGATCATGATCATGATCGAACTAATCAAACTGACCGATTCGATTCGATTTTTAAATCATTGATGATAAGTAGCCTCTAACTTATTTCATCTTGCATGTAGATTTTTACTGTAATTTTTTTTTAATGGTAAATATTAATTTACTATCAAAAATTCAGAAACTAGAGCCTCGTTTTTTTGAATATAAATGTAGGAGTCAAATCTCTGATCTGAAAGTCAGCATCTGAATATATAACAACCAATAAATTGGTGGTTGTTAGCATTGAGTTATCACAGGATGGTGACTAATTGACAAGCACACGAATTCTTACCTACACACACTGGCACAAATTTATAAGTAGAACACCATTTATGAATTACAACTGTTCAAGTTGCATCTCAATTACCATTTCCTTGTAAGGAATAAATGATGGTATCCACTTTTGAGGGAAACAAGTAGAGGGATCTAAATCCTGTAGTATTAAATTGTGTCACCTCTATAGTGGAAATTAAGTACAATTTAACATTTCTTCTTTAATTGGAACAAAAATATGGAAGGTAAAAATGTACAAGAACCACAGCTGTATCCAATTTTTCTAGACCTTTCATTCCAGAATTATTCTAGTCTTAATATAATTAACTTTTTTAATTTTTTAAATTTAATCATCATTTAAAATATTTTAGTCGAATTTAAAAATTTAGTTTATTATTAATTATATATAGCTATATTCAAAATTATAAGAGTGTCAAGCTTCTGGAAATATAATTTTTGTTAATTATTGATATAATGGTTTATAGTTGACAGAGCAATTAATTTTGTCTAATTTTCTACATAATTAAGAAACATAAGTTTGATAAAAACAATTGAAACTAAAAGTCTAAAAGAACATTAAACTTTTTTAAAAAAATTGAAGAACTCTTTTTTATTTAAATTACATATAGTTGAGGACTTGAAGGGGGGCGCGTCTCCATACGTTTTCCATGGCATAGAAAAGGGGAGTGAATGCTCTACAACTCAATTGGCTCTTTTAATTAAGTTTGGTATTTTGGTTTGAATAAAATGAAAATGTGTTTTTTTTTTTTATGTATGGAAATATTTATTTTTTCCATGCAATATTTGTTTGTTAATATTAATGTGTTTTTGTTGCAGCATGACGATATCAGGTTGGGTATTCATGATCTCGGTCGGGTTTAACGCTGCTGCAAGGTTTGTATTCTCTTACTATTGTAGCTTTTTTGGCTTTTAATTTGTTATTTACACAAAATAACTGGTACTATCGATAGCATAATAACCGAATTTATATATATATTCATATTTGGTAACTTATTAGCATGAACTTTGATGAAACTTTTGAATAGTGTGAGAGTGAGCAACGAACTTGGCGCTGGAAACCCTAAATCCGCTGCATTCTCGGTGTTGGTGGTGACGGTGTTATCGTCGATAATATCAGTGATACTAGCAATAGTGATCCTCTGCCTCCGCGACTACATAAGCTATATATTCACTGAGGGTGAGACGGTGGCCCGTGCCGTCTCCGACCTTTGCCCGTTGCTCGCAATCACCCTCATCCTCAACGGAATCCAACCCGTCTTATCTGGTGAGAAATTCTTTCTCCGATATGTTAACCTTCTTATCATTTATTTGTAAAGTATTCGTCGACAAGCTTTTAATTTGTTTGGTTCGATTAGAGCTTCTAAAATATGTATTCTAATTAAAAAGTTACATATGCTTAGCAATAAAAAGTTTAAAAATAAGATTTCTTCTTAAAATTTATAAGTTGCCATCAAAAGTGAGTATCATGTAGAAGAATTTGCAAGGATAAAAAGTATTTACTTTTCTCTTACTGTTTAATTAATTAGATTCTTATATATAATAATCTAATTGATTTGTTTACAATAATTATTGTTTAGGTGTGGCTGTTGGATGTGGATGGCAACAATTTGTAGCATATGTTAATGTTGGATGCTATTACATTGTTGGGGTGCCCCTTGGAGTTCTCCTTGGTTTCAAATTTAACTTGGGTGCAAAGGTAATTAAGTAATTAGTTTACAAATTAAAATTGCATTCACATATTTGCACTCCTAGTATTGCTATATATACTATGGACATTAATACATCTCCCTTAACTGTTAACTCATCATGATTTGATTCTTCATATATATTCATTTTCAGTTAAAAGTAGTGTTAGTCCTGATCTAATAACTTCATGTTTTCATGAATAATTATGTTTTTTACCATCCTTCCCCTATAAATTTAATCTCTCCAATGCCATAGAGAGCAAAATTCATGAAAATGAATTAAGGATCACTGGTTAGGTTAAGTCATGGACTAATTAAGCTGTTAGAATGAAATTTATATGGTATTATATCAAAATTATATCCTAAAGTACATGGTTAATTGCTCTTTTTTTCTTCTTTTTTTTTTGTTGTTTAGGGAATATGGGGAGGAATGATAGGAGGTACATTTATGCAAACCCTTATCCTGCTGTGGGTTACCTTCCGAACTGATTGGAACAAAGAGGTAAATTCTAATTTCTTCTCTTAATTTGGAGTTTAATTAGTCATGCATAATTGGTATAAAGTAATTAATATTTGGTGGGTTAATTGTTCATTTTGTGATTGTCCAATAAAGTTAATTTGTTCTCTTTATTTGATTCTTCGCTTCTTCATTAAATTAACTTATCTCAAGCTAGCTAACAAAGCATGCATGACCACATAAGTTCTTATCAAGGTTGCCAAACACATTTGAAAACCTTAGTTCACCAAATATTAATTGGTGTGACATGCCACGTCGCAATGCTAGCTCTATGATGATGAAATATTCAAAATTTATTTATTGCAAAAAATTGACAGTGGTTGATGATGATCACTTAAGTTGATCCAACAATTTGAATAATAATCTCTATTTTGTTCATTTACAATATATATAAAAAAATATTTGTCTAGTTTTAAGGAAGGAAAATATAGAAAAGAATCATGAATTTATTTATTTATTTTATTTTTTTGCATAAAAATAATATATTTTGTATATTTGGTTCTGCAGGTGCAAGAAGCCTTAAAAAGATTGGACAAGTGGGAGGATAAAAAACAACCGCTCCTATCAAATGACGAGAAGTAATAATCGATATATTGATCAATGTGAGCTCTTCAATTTGGCATTCACCATGGAAATATCGTCGGAAATGGAGATATATAATAGCTTACATGAAGTGATATTAATTTGAAGGCTATTTAACGCATCCACATTGGATTGAAAAGGATGTATAATTTCCTTTGAATTAAGGAAGGCGAGTATATAAGGGGAGTATATATATACGTACACGTACTCTACGAGAGATTTGAACATGAGATTTACTGGAGTTTGCACTTTGTGCAGCTCTACCATAAATTTCAAGAATCTAATAATCTAAGCATCCATTTCAATTTTTATTTTTATATTATAGGATTTGTTTCAATATGACCATTAATTATACCCAACCAATTTTCTGAAAAATTCAAAATGTTGGCCTTTTCAAAAAAAAAAAAAAATTTGGAGGACTCAATTATTGATCTACAAAATTCTCCTATTAAAGAGAGGGAAATTTTTGCCTACTCATGAAATAGTGCTACTACTAGGAAACAAGTACCAAATTAAAGTCCAAGTCACAAGAGACTTTTTTTTATTTTATTTTTTTGAGCAAATTTTATTGAGTACCAATTCCCTTTTTTCAAAAAAAAAATATTAACTAATAACTAATAAGGCACACAAAGAATCTATTTTATTATCAACCGTCTCTAATACAAGTGGTAAAAAATTTGATGGTTGATATATGAGATTTAAGTTCAAAGTTTAGTTGCTTCACATTTTCAGTTAAATTTATTTAAAAATAAACGAATCGGATAGTATGCTATTTTTCTCTCCTCCTAAAAAAAAGAATCCACTCCACTGAGTTTTTTAAAGTTGGATGAACTTTTACATACATGTAAAGATATTTTAGTTTCAGTAAAAGATAGAAAATATGTATATCAAATTTCTCATTTTTGTTTTTTCAAATTAATTTTAATGAAACATCATTGTATACTATAGGCACCTTGAATTCAATAACATTTTAGCACTTTCGAATGTGATGCAACTTACCAAGAATGGTGGCACATCTTTTTCTACATGAGAAGCTACTATTGGCTTATGTTTCTTCATTAATTCTCTTTTGTCTAATATATATAATTGCTTTCATACAGGAAAATATGTAGCTCACCTTTTGTTCTTATCACCAACTTTGATCAATGAGTTTTGTAAATATGTGCATGCCAAATGGAAAAATTGGATTCTTGATTTTGACTTTGCATTCAACTCCTTCCACACTTGTAACATCCTCTAGATAATGGAATCACACTCTCTACAAAAATTTCTTATTAAATGCATAGAAAATTTTCTTAGTATATATATTAGTATATATAAAATATACATCAGACCTGATCAAATGTGTACTGCATAATTTGAGTTCGATATACTTGTCTTATCTTGTTTTTAAAGCTACTTAACACGTATGTTTGTTTTTTTTTTTTTTTTGTTTTTTTTTTTTTTTTTTTTTTATCCATAGTAAAAATTATTGAAATATTAAAATTATCATTTTGAAGTTTTTGAAATACAACGATTGTTTCGTATTAATTTTAAATGACATTAGAACAGAAGTTTCTGATTTCGAATACCGCAAGACTTCTAGTATAATTAATTTCTTCCTATTTAATTCAAGTTCACGTTTTGGATCGATTCAAAAAAATGTCGAGCCCAAACGTAAGTTTTCTCGCAGCTTAAGTTCTTGGGCTGCGTTTGGTTCAGATATAAGTTAAAACTGTTTATTTCAAAAATAAATATAAACTCAGAAACAAGTAGGAATAAAATTAATTTTATATTTAATTAGATGAAAATTAGGATGTTTTCGGAAAAAAAAAAATAGCATTTGAATTGTTAAATTGGATAGTAAAAACAAAAATAATTATAATTTTAAAATAATAATATTTTATTAAATTAATTAATATAAATAAATTAATTTAAATATTAATTTAATATATTTAATTAACTATTGTTAGATAATCCTAAATATTAATTGATAAATTAATTAACAATAATAAATATTGTTAATAAATTAATTAGTTAGTTATCTAATAGCTAGATAATTAGTTAATAAAATAATTAGATTAATTAAAATATTAGATTAATTAAAGAGTTATATAATAATTAAAATATATTTATTTTAATTAAGCTTATTCTCAAGTGGTTACAAGTTTGTTTCAATTAAAAGACAACAGTAGTTCCAACATTATACAAGCTTATTCTAGAAAGATGAGAAAGGACTGA
>CM054932.1:1764773-1871267 GCA_029168755.2 Tillandsia fasciculata
CTGACCGTTTCTTACATCCATAGCATGAATTGTCCCTACTTCAAATACAATCTGTGTGTCAAGGATTTGGTCATGTATAGATCTTTTAATTTCTTCCACAATTTCGTCGGTGTCAACTCATTGGCTATGTTGTAAAGTATATCATATATATGCTAGCAATAGATAAAGTATTTTCAACAGTTTCTGCTCTATCTTCTTCCATGCTGTATCTGTTATATCTCTGACGGCTTTGCCCGTTCAACGTCTGGTCCAAATCCTACTGTATCAAAATAGCTCGAACTTTAATCTGTCACAAGCCGAAATTATTCTTGCCGTCAAACTTCTCGATTTCGAACTTCATGGCCATCTCCGCCGATCTCCCCCGAAAATCAGTAACTTTTGGCTTCAATATTAAAAGTATCAAGTTATTAGTACTTGTAGGTTTTTAGCCATTGCATGAAAAGATGCGTAGTTAAAATTTTAAAATTAATAAATCTTTTAAAAAATTTAATTTTTAGATTTATTAAAAAATAAAGTTAAAAATTTTAAAATTTATAAAATAAAAAAAAATAAATTTTAAATCTTATAAATTTAAATATCTTTAAATTTAAAATTTTTTAATTAGGAAAAAAAAAGAAAAAAAAAAAGAAAAAGGTGGAACACTTGTTCCACCAAAAGGGGGAACAGCTTATCCCTCCCCCAACCAATTTATGTTTGGGAATAAAATAGGGATAACTCCTTTATCCCTCCTTATCCCAGTACCCAAACATCACCATAGAGTGCAATTAATAATATGTATACAAACATGTCATAAACAACAAGTTATTTAATGCACAAAATACATTAATAAACAATGTGATAATTATTAGACAATATAACACAAAGTGGTTTGTCATGCAAGCATTAGATGATACAAAACATCAAAGCTGGTCCACCAAAATCCGAAAGACCAATGATAAGCTTACAGTCCAAAAGTAGTCTTGCAATTTTATAACATATCATTTTAAAAACCAGTAAGTTTACATACACTAGATCTTATCAAATATTAAAAAAGGTTGGCTCAATCTAATTCATTTATTTTAATAAATAAAGTTGATTCAAACATGGAACACTGGGGGAGAGCGAATTAGCGACAGCTGCTGCAGCTTGATAGATAAATTAGTTAATAAAAGAAAAATTGAGCAGAAAAAATAATCGCTGAGTTTTTTAACGGTCGAGATTCGATAGTTCATGAAATACTTTGTCTTTGCGCCTAGTTATTGTTGTTGTTGAATTTTTTTTTTTTTTTTTTCATTTTTGAAATGTATGAAATGATAATATATTATTTTATGGTACAAAAGTAAATAAAGTTGGTAGCTAGCTAGTATGCAAGGTAAATAATTTTTTTGTGAAAAAGAATAAATGAAAAGCAATTCCCAACGGGTAAATCCAAACTCCAAACCCGTATACATCCAATTCCTCCACTGCTATTACACATCCACAATTTGAGCCTCTCTCTCTCTCTCTCTCTCTTTTTGTCTCTTCTCCTTTATCTTATATCCTCCTGCATGGCGCAGGACGGAGGAGACGGAGAGGGGAGGGCGCACGCGCTGAGCGCGAAGCTGGAGGGGATGCTGACGACGGCGACGGATGGCGGGAGATGGGCGAGGGCGGTGGGGACGGAGCTGCAGCTGCTGGGGCCCATCGCTGGGCCGGCGGTGTTGGTGTACATGCTCAACAACGTGCTGTCTATATCCACGCAGATCTTCTCCGGCCACCTCGGCAACCTCCAGCTCGCCGCCTCCTCCCTCGGCAACAACGGCATCCAAGTCTTCGCTTACGGACTCATGGTACCCGTCCACCATATATGCTCTTACTTTTTATAAACTAATTCTCAACCATGCTAATACTTTCAACATATTAGAATTATTTTTATTTATTTTTTCCATCAATATAATTTTTATAATATTGTTCAGTGCTATTACAGAGCACGCGATCGAGCAAGCGTATCTACTAATTATTTTATTATTAATCAAGATATATAATAATAATAATAATAATAATAATAATAATAATAATAATAATATTAATCTTTGCATACCGATCCATGTTAGTGTAAGTGCTTTTATGGATTGGAACCTAACTTAATTAATTAGAAGTAGAAATTAATGATCGACATATCAAATAGTAACTTTCTCTATATTCTTTGATATTAAAAATTTCTTCGAGTGCTTAAACAACAAGTTTTATTCCAAAACTAATGAACTCTTTTGTTATTTAGACACTTGGCATATTATATTAGTTACCGTACGTAAGAATATGGACATATCTCCTCATCTTAATGGACTTATTAAAGAGGAATCCTGTGCCACGTGATCTTGTCTTCTTAAATCCGATTTTACAGTTATTCCTTATTCTCAGTAAAATTCTATTATACACTCAAAAAATAAAAGTATAGATGTTATGCTTTCAATTTCGTAATTTATAAAACTAACAAAATTTTAGTATTAATATAAAAATGTTCATTTTTGTTCTTAATTGATGGAGTGTAACTATGTAAGATATATATTGTTTATTTTTTTAGCTTAATTGTATTGTACTATATTTAGTTCGAGAATAAGCTATTTTTGTTTATTTCTGGAATATATATAACTTTTAGAATAGTAAGGAATTGGATTAATTTTGTGTTTGGACGAAAATTGAAATATTCTAAAAATAAGAAAAATTGTGGTTGAATGATTGGGTTGGAATAGTAGGAATAAAAGTAATTCTCATTGAGGACGAAAATAATTTATCTAAACAATAAATGTTTAAATATTAATAAAATAATATTTTAACAAGTTGATAAATAAATTAATTAGAAATACCATATGAGGAGATGAAGAACGTCATTAATTAATAAATAATAATAAAAAAATAAGACAATATGTTAATATTAATTATTTATTTATATTTTTAATTAATATATTAATGAGATAAATTAAGTTATTAAATATTTAAACAATATAAATATTAGTTAATTATTAAATAAGCATATGAAATAATTAATTATTTAATTAAATAATTAATTATAAATAATAAATTAATTATTATTTAAATATTTGTTAATTTAATAAATCAAATAAATAGTTAGTTAATTATTAAAAAAATTAATTACATTAATTAATTATATTTTATAATTATTTATAACTCATTTAGCAGAGGAATAAGATAGAGAATAGCTTGTTCCACCCAATGGGTGGAATTACTATTCTCCTCTCTTAACGAGTTATTTTAGAATAACCCGTTAAGAGGAGAATAGTAATTTCTAACAAATTCTAATACCGTTTGAAAGAATAATGATAATAAATCTCTTACTTTTCCTTTATCCCAACGGTACCTAATATTTTTAAAAGTATCAAACAATTGATATTTGTAAGTTTTCTAACGTTAGATCTATTTATTTGATTAATTTCACTCCGTAGATCCACTATTCCACCACCATCCACTAAATCCAAGAAACCCACTATCATCCTAACTGTACATTACTTCATCCAAGGGCTAAAAACGTATAAGTACCGTTGAGTTGGTATTTTTAAAAACATAAGAGGTCAATTATTATATATATATATATATATATATATATATATATATATATATATATATATATATATATATATATATTCAATGAGGACATTATATTATTATATTCTATCAATTTTTAAACTATATTTTAGATTTATTTTTATTTTTTAGATTATACTATTTTGTTCTCATAGATATTACTAAATTATTATTTTTCTTACTAATCTTTACGTTACTGTTAACAAATCTATTATTTTAGATAAAATCTAATAATTTTATTAAAAGATACCAGTTAAGTAGAAAAAAAATTATAAAAGGAATTTTCATGATAGACTCAATATATATAAAAGCTTCTATCAAATTATCTTTAATTATTATTATTATTATTTAGCCTCTTCCTTGAACTAATTAATCTCCTTGAACTAATTAATCAAACAAAATATTTGTTTCGAGGGAAAAATTCCTTGGTATATTTAATAAAACCTGATATATACAACACCTACATTACAACAAGACGACTATAATAACCCAACTAAAGAGTGACATGAAGAGATATAATTGCAAGCTCCAAAATTCTGCTTCTCATAATCCAATCGAAACAAGTACTAATTAAGCTCCAAAAAGATGGGCATTATTAAACCCAGAGAAAAATTTTGAATAAGAAAATGCTTTGATCCCACAAAATATTTCTTATAAATTAAGCAATTAATTGCGTCGTATTAATATAAACTAATAAATATTTATAAAACATTTTCACTTTATGTGAATGAATTAGTTAAATCTTTTAATATTTTTGTATATATTTAGACGCATCAATAATTTTAGTACAGTAAAAAATAAAAATGCTATAGTGGAAACAGAGTATTCTAGTTCTAGTCGTGAACTCGTGACACTTAAAAAAAAAAAAAAAAAAAAAAAAAAAAAAAAAAAAAACACATTTAAGAGTTTTTTTTCTTTTTAATTTAATAATATTTAAAAACGTCGTAATATAATCTAGCATTATATTTAAAAATATCAAGTAAAAAAGTCCAACACTTATAACAATGGTAAAATATATTTCGACCCTTTAAAGAAAAAAAAAACTTGAAAATTGTCAATTTTTTTTTTAAAATTTGATATTTTAAAATACCAAAAAATTATAAAAATAATAAAATTTATCATTTAATAAATTATACCAATATTTTTTGAAACGGCTGGTGTTTGCTATATTGTAAAAATATTTAGAGCTCTTATTTCAAGCATTGTCTAAACAGCTTTCTTATATTAAAATTATTTTGGAGATATAAAATTTGTATTTTATTTCTAAAGTACATTGAATCAATACAAAAAAGTTATAATAAAATTTACTAAACAAAATCCCAAAACTCATTATATATACTCAATTCCACAAGTTTTTTTTTTTTTTTTCTTTTGGGTCAATTTAATTTTAATTAAACACCAATATATATGTATGTATAATATATATGGATGGTGCAACAGCTAGGAATGGGATCCGCAGTGGAGACTCTATGCGGACAGGCGTACGGGGCCCAAAAGTACGAGATGCTCGGAATATACCTCCAACGGTCAACGGTCCTATTAACCGCCACTGGGATTCCACTCGCCGTAATCTACGCCTTTTCCCGCCCGATTCTAATACTCCTCGGCGAGTCCCCCGAAATCGCCGCGGCCGCATCAATTTTCGTATACGGACTCATCCCCCAAATATTCGCATACGCCACCAACTTCCCCATACAAAAGTTTCTACAAGCACAAAGCATCGTTGCGCCGAGTGCGTACATTAGCGCGGCCACGCTTATCGTGCACCTGCTGCTGAGTTGGGCTGTGGTGTACAAAGTGGGCCTGGGCCTTTTGGGGGCCTCGTTGGTGCTGAGCTTGAGTTGGTGGGTCATAGTGGGGGCCCAGTTTGTTTACATCGTCGCGAGCCCGCGGTGCCGGCTCAGCTGGACCGGATTCTCGTGGAAGGCGTTCTCCGGCCTGCTCGAGTTTCTGAAGCTGTCGACCTCGTCCGCGGTCATGCTGTGCTTGGAGGCCTGGTATTTCCAGATCCTAATACTAATATCTGGGCTTCTCCAGAACCCGCAATTGGCTCTCGATGCTTTGACAGTATGGTAAGTTGTTTTTATTTTTTCACTAATTAATATATGGCGCATTAATTAGCATCTCAGTGTATCAATGGTACTTAAAGATATTAATGTTTTGGTATACCTACTATATATATTTTTTAGCTATAACATGCTATATATTAGTTTGTTGCCATGTGTACTAATAAAGGCTTTTGAAGAGATAACATTGTTTGACACTAGAATACATGTGCTATAAAGGCTTTTGGATAATATTATTGTTTGACATGCACTTATCTCATATGTTACTTGGTGCAGCCTAACACTTTGTGGATGGGTCTTCATGATCTCTGTTGGATTTAATGCTGCAGCAAGGTCTATATATATCTCTCTCTCTCTCTGTACTTAATTTTGCAATCTTAATAATCATTTTACCTCATAGTGGAGAAACGAAGTAGAAGAGATATTATTTTTTATAGTACCAACCACTTTTCATCAGAATTGGTACTGATGGAGCCATCTTTATCAAGGACAGATCATATTTAATTCATAGATGATAATCAGATTCAATAAATATACATATCAATATCATAATCAGTTAGAGTTAACACTTAATAAAGTACACTTCTTTCATAGTTCTTTTTCTGAGTAATGTAAATTTCATAGTTTCTATGTATTTTCCCTGTAATTTTAACACAATGCACCAGGCACAGTTCAAATTACTGTCGGAATTTCTTTTGTTATGGATTTACTTAACTATTGAAATATAATCACTGCTAATTAATTGTTCTCTACATTTAGTGTTCGAGTCGGCAATGAGCTCGGGGCAGGCCATCCAAAGGCGGCAGCATTCTCTGTAATCATAGTGACTGCGCTTTCGTTCATAATATCGGTCACATTGGCACTTATTATTCTCTTATGCCGTGACTACATAAGCTATATCTTCACCGAGGGCGAGACGGTGTCGCGTGCGGTCTCTGACATGTGCCCTTTACTTGCCACCACCCTTATCCTTAATGGTATCCAGCCCGTTTTATCCGGTACATACTCCATCATTTATTACAACAACTTAAGGAAATTTAATTTTGTTTTTGTGCTAATCATCATAGTGTGTGTTCTGATAATGAACTTATTTTTGTTTTTGTGCATAGATTAATGTGAACCCTAAAAAAAAGCACCAGTAACATGAAAAATTTTAAACAATAAGAACTATAACTTCTCTCTGTTTCTGAATGTTCATGATGAGATAAAATGCCTTAATTAGAAGTTAAACTCTTATTGCTTCTCTTTGTATCTTCTTTCATTTAGATTTTGAAATTGATCAGGTTTGTTAATTGGATGTTGCATGAAGGTGTGGCTGTTGGGTGTGGATGGCAAACGTTCGTTGCGTACGTTAATGTCGGATGTTATTACATCGTCGGTGTTCCGCTGGGTGCTCTTCTTGGCTTCAAGTTTGGCTTAGGAGCAAAGGTGAAATTAATTGCTACCTTATATTTCATTATCAATATCAAACTCTTCACTGTATCAGCTATATATAATTTGATACGATAGCGAACATTGTTTCGAGCTTGAATAGTTGTGTCTTGAAATGTTTTTTGCTCATATACTTGTAGGGCATCTGGGGCGGGATGCTCGGAGGCACATTCATGCAAACTCTCATACTTCTTTGGGTCACTTTCCGAACCGATTGGGACAAGGAGGTATATATTGCTCTTTCCTTCTTTGCATCAATTTTCTCCTTGTTGTTTTGGTCCTAAAATACGGAAGTAGATAAAAGTTTGTATCTGCTATGGAACATATATATCATCAGAACAGCTTTAGAACTCGCTCTGATACCATCTCGAAAGAAAACAACAGTTATTCTTTCATAGTTGGTTATTAATATAGTTATCAAGCCTCCCTTTGTCTTAAAGATTTGTTCCTCTTCCTCCTCACTTTTGCCTTCGACCGAATTGCTAACTAACATCCCCTGTGTTTTTTTCGAGAGGTATTCGATGATATGAACATGTTAATTTATATCTAACATCCTCATTTTTATTTGGTTTTTTTGAAGAAAATAAGTCATAATTTGTATCTGTAATATAAAGGGGCCAAAATCATTTTTTTCAACTCAAAAGAGTCATAGTTTCATTCCTTGCTCTCCTTATTGGAGGTAGAAGAAGCTCAAAAGAGGTTAAATAAGTGGGAGGACAAGAAGCGGCCTCTTCTAGCTGATGATCATGAATAGTACATGTAGATTTAAGCAACATTCGCCATCGCCAATCGTGACATAAATTTTACTACGAGATTGTACATTTTACTGCCGGATCACGCGGTCGTCATTGATCAATGTAGTAGTCTACACATCCACATTAATGTAACTTTATTACTGGAACCACCCATGATTTTCTTTGTGAATGTAACTTTATTACTGGAACCATCCATGATTATCTTTGTGAAGAGGCTAAAGCACATGTTAAGTTACTTTCAATGTGATAAATAATTTGGATTATTAAGCCTCGTACTGCTTTGCTGTAATTACTTAATTTGATGTAATTTGTTGAATCATAATGTAGCTAAGTACAGCATGCTGCCTTTTCTTCAAAAAAAAAAAAAAAAAAAAAACATAATGTAGCTAAGTATTTCCACCTTCTGAAACTTTTGGATTTAAATTTTTTTTTTCTTTTTTTTTTTGGAGATAAAGATGGCACGTTATCTGTTTTATTCATTCACTAAAGTAAATCCAGCTTGCAGAGATTGAGGCAACGAGGCTTAATTTGGATATAGTTGAAATCAAAACTGGCCATTGGGCAAAAAAAATACTACTATAGAACTCATGATCATGAAAAGAAGTGAGAACTATATATATATATATATATATATATATGCTACTTTTTGAGATTTATTTGAACAAAAACTCAATACATCCAAACTACACAACATATCATACATATTGTAGAGAACACTAGCATAGTAATGCTTATTCTCCTCTCTCTCCTCTCTCTCTCCCCCCCCCCCCCCCTTCCTCTCTCTCTCTCTCTGAAAGAAAAGGTATCAAATTAGCTAACAACTTCATTCATTAAGAGAAATGAACTTAGTAACAGATACAAGGCAACAGAGGCAACAGGATGAGAAACAAACATTCATATATATATATATATATATATGTAGTCTCATCTAGAATATGGCATACCTTCATTCATATACATAATTCTCATGCATTATTATAAGCTATATATTGACATAAAGGCGGACAACATTGTCTTCCTCACCCTCTTCACATGCCAACCAATCTTGATGCTCTTGAACTTGGGCATGATGATCACCACCCTCATGATCCGCAGCGATCGCCTTCTCCGACGGCGGCGGTCGGCTTCCTCTAGAGCTTTGTATATCAAGAACTGTGCTCTTCTGTGCTTTCTGTCATCTGGGTCTTCCTTCTCCAACCTTGAGTAAGAGTGACACCTCAGGAAGTTCATGCCTCTCTTTCCTTTAATTTCCAAGATAAAGAAAGAGAGGGGTTAGTCCATGAGAGTAGTAAGTGGAGGGGGAATGAAGGAACAACTAAATAGATAATGTATATATATAATGGCATAGCAAATATAAAATATTAAAGTACGATTTTCTAAGGACTTAAAAGTTTTTTTAAAAAATATTATTTTATATGATATTAGAGCAGCAAATCATGAACATGACCTGTAGAATTTTCTACCAACTTAATTAAGTATTAGAAAAATAGTTATTAATTCAGCAACATTATTGGTCTAGTGGAATGGAGTTCAAAATGCATGAGGTGTGTGGTGGGACTACTATACGTGGAAGTGAGTAGGTATGGAAAGTGGGTCATCTACGTTGATTCGAGAGGGGTTTGTAAACGTTGCTTGTAGACCGGTGTTGAATTATTAGTTTTTGCAGTCAGTCATACATGACGGCTACTCAAAGGCAAGAACTGAGAAAGAAATCCAGCTTTTCCGGGCCGATCGAACCCAAGTATAAGCCATCAAGGAAAGTAGGTAGAAAATGGGACAAAAATTTGATAAGTAGTGTTATCATGATAGGTACATATTGATGTGGTAGAAAATAATGTAAATAAATTTTAACTTATAGATAAGAGAGAAGTTATCAAGAAGAATTACATCATGATTTTTTATGCTATATATATTATCTAAAAAATTTTATTGTTAAACTAAAGCACATTCACAAATAAAATATCATGCGTATTTTATCCACAACGATTATTAACACTGAAGTCGTGTTCTATTCACTATATAACACTAACTCAACCGAAACTTATCTCATATTTTCGGTTAGTAATTGACTTCGATACCAACTATGACGCTCTACTTTTCACGGATCATCTATTATAGAGCTACTCTAGTACTAGTATATACTTAATTTTTCTTATCTTTTAAATTTAATCACTACCTAAAATATTATAATTCGATTAATTATATTATATCTCATATATAAAATTATTTTAAATTCGGAGGCCTCACATACTTAGTGGAGCTTAAGTGTCTGGGCGGAGACTCTTCGGTGGAGCCTAAGCCTAAGTTTGGGCCAACCTAAACCTTATAAGCTTGGGCCAAATTTATTTTTGGCCCGTAGTTTTAACAAAATAAGGCCCCTCCAAGAGGCCTAAGACTTGAGAAATTAATTCATCAACTCATGAAATTTAGAAATTAAAGATATGTATACATGTGCTTTTGAAAGATGACATGATTCATTATAATGACAATTTATTGAGAAAATAATGGTGTATACATATAAAATATGGCAGGAATTTGGTCATCACAATGCATGTCAATGTTAGAGGGTTCAGGAATTTGGTCATAGCATGTGTAGAGGTTCTAGAGTGGTTCAATAGTAATATAAATAAATCTGATGCATACAACAAACACATTGAATAAATCTAAATATTAAATTTATTTTTTTTGAAGTATCTACCTTTTTAAACTCTTTAAAGAACAACAATAACCCAGAGGACATTACTATACCATAATGATTCCTTCCTTACAATTTTAATTAGGAATTAATTTTTTATCTTATTTTTAAGATACCTTCCACCCTTAGCATGCAAGCTCACATATGTAAATCTACTATTTCTTATTTTGTTGAAGTTGCTGGCTGAAAGTAAAATAATATCTGATCATCATTCCCAATTAAGTTTCATGCATGCACTAAAGAAAATCATTTAAATAAATATTTGACCAACAAATAAAAAAAACTTAGGAAAAAAAAAAAAATGGAATCCAAGCCTCAACCACCTTTAACAACTCAAATAGAATGCAATCAAAGCTGTCTTTTCCTTCTCTTTCTATTAATAAAATGTCTATTATTGCTTGTATCATATTTAGCTATTATTGTTTAGAGTTGACTCCTCATAGTGTGTGGCATGGACACTCACTACTTGATAGCTAACATCTAAGGAGGAGAAATTATTGGGTGCGCCTTATATATATACTTATATGTAATACACTGCACCTCTACAATTAAATAATAGACCCCTCAAAATCAGAATCTAACTAATTAAATACGTTCGTAAATATGTAAAAAGCTTATATGTCAAAAATCATACATGTTAATAATCATCGTTAATGTCTTATAAATCAAACAACAACTAGTCATTTCTATGCCACTGATTTTGTGACAATTTGAAGTGTAGAATTATATTCTCAACTACATATAATTAATGTTTTATACATAATTAAGTTTTTGGATGCTATATCGCAACTACCGAACTAGTACTTGCATTTTAATTTAGACATTAATTGTAAAATATTAGGTGCAGCACATGAAGATCGAGCATGATGTTTGCGGATACACAGGGTGTAGGCAAATTTTTCCTTGAGAAGAGATCAGTACCTGACCTTGATCACTCCATGCCCATCCGGTGGAGGCATGCCTAGATAGAGAAAGAGTGGCATGCATTCAATTAGTGCTCATATTATTTTCTATTACATCACCAAAGTTGACCTTAATCTCATTAAGTTAATATATATATGCTAGAGCATGCTCTGTGTGTCACACTATCAACATATATTCAATTAAGAAACTACCATATTTTATACTGCAAAAGTCTAAAAAGAATACACCATCATTTACTACATGACATACAATTTGGCTTTTGGATATATACATCATAAACTTCCACATTATCCAACTATTTAAGGGTACTAAAAATAGTGTAGGAAAGGCCACAATGAGCCTCCCTCAGTTCTTATGTTTGAAGACAAATTTGATATGAAAACTATTAATTAAGTTGAGACATCTATATATTTCTCTTTCTACATCTCTTTGACACTATGATAATATAGAGCACCTCTCTCTCTACACTTCTCTATTTCTCTCTTCTTAGGCCTTCTTTTTGTTGCATCACTCTTTTAATAATGATCCTTCTAGGGGCACCATTTTCATACACAACAGTTGAGGAGGACCCAGATGAGCTTCGGCACCGAAGGGCGCAGTATCTTATCTACAAAGTGTTGGAAGAAGCTGAATCTCTTTCGAGGCAGTACTACTCGAGGCGACGAGTGTTTAAAGTTAGGGTGAAGATCGGCTCGAGGCTGAAGAGGCTAAGGCTCGCCATTCAGAGAGTGAAACTTTTCGTGCGCAAAAGGGTCGCGAAGCATTTCAAACATCCAAATAATGTTCTTCATGAAAAAAAGTCACTACCTCAGATGAATGTTTAATTTCTTGAAAACTTCAGATGCATATTGTGGATGTGGACCTCCTTTTTCACTTTTTGTCATTTTTGTTGAGTGTTTCTGGGAAGCTAATTGAGCATGTTTGGAATGGAACTTAGCAGTATCAGTTGCAGGGGAATAGAGAGTTGGGCTATGCTTTATTACATTTTTCTACATTCTTGAGTAATTAAGAATTAGTTCTTCTCAAAAAGGGATAAATGGGGAAGAAGAAACCTTTAACCTTTAATCTGATGTGGAACATTTTCAATTACTCTGCAATCCTGTGCCTTTTCTTTTTTTTACATGCTTGAGTAAGTAAGAATTCGTTCTGCAGATGTAATCTGCAACATTTGAGCAATCTTCACAACTTAGAGAATAGATGTTCAAAATTCGAAAATTCTAATGAATACCAATCTTCAAAATGTCATAAGAACATTAATAAATTAAATTATAAATGTGGTGTCTCTATAATAGAATTTCATGAATGTAGAAGCATGAAATAAATATCCTCTAAGAATTGTAGAAATGTACAAATGAAACTCCAGAATATAATGCATAATTGGAATACTACTTGCAGACTAAACCACGTGTTTCCGTTCATCAAAATCAAGTAAAATTAACTGATAATTGACCACTTTTCAGAAAATAAAAAAAGAAAGGGAAAAGAAAAAGAGATGAAAAGATTCAGAAGGACGATAGAGAAATAGCAGGAACAAACAATACACAGCAAGTAATACACTCACAAAGCCTCAGATCAATATTATTTGCTCCCCACACCTCAGGGCATTATGACAAATAGATTACACAAATACATGAGAAACAAAATTTCCAAGTATAAGAAACGGGGGCTTGAGCACCTTTGTTCACTTCATGGCACTTTGTCTTTGTGTTGCAATCTCAGCAATCATCCCGACCTCAAGTTTCCCAATAAATACTTTACAATGCCGCGAATTCTTTATCTAAAGATCTGACTGTGCCATAATCCAAACTGTTGGAAAAAATCCGGTACTCATTTCGATACCAGATTCTCTAAATTCGCAACCCGCTTCGATACCGCAATCCGCTCCGGTACCGCCTAGTGTTGAGCTTCCGCAGCGAAAACGTCAAATCGTATTTTTATCATAAACCCGTCTCCTCAACAAAACTGGGACCAATATCATAAACCCGTCTCCCTATCAAAACTCATAAAAACTGGAACCAATACAACCACAAAGAGAAGAAAATCAATACAAGAAAATATACGGGTGAAATAAAATTAATTAACTAACAGAAGAATTAAACCGATTACACAGACTTCTCTTCTGCAATAGAGTAGCTTCAACTCGAACCCTCCTCCTGAATCTCTCTCACCCTTCTCTCGTCTTCTATAAACCTAAAAGACTATAGGTGTGGCTAAATCCTAATACACCTCCATCACCACCACCGTGGATACCACTATATGGGTGTGGCTAAATTCTAGCCCCCACCACCTCCATAGATATTACCACCACCATGGGTATACCTACCTTAACACTCTCGTGAATATGAATACCATTCACGAATACCACTATATGGGTGTGTCTAAGTCCTAGCCCCTACCACCGTGCTGGGTATTACCACCACCGTGCTGTGTATTATCACCACCGTGCTGTGGATACCACTACATGGGTATAGTTAAATTCTAGCTCCTACCACCTCCATGGATATTATCACCATCGTGGCAGTGACTATCTTAACACCATCTTAAAATAATAACACATATGCTATATTTATAGCTTACATAAAAAATTATCCAAATCCTAGTCTAAGTAGATTTTTATTAATATTTAAATCTTAACAAACTTATCTCTTTAAAATTTAAATATTAATCTTAATCCAATTAGGATTCAACTACAAATATAATCAAATCCTAACACAAACACAGAAGAAAAAGTGTAAATATAGAACATGGTATCCACGCGCAGATGGTAAATTGAAAATTAAGATATAACAATGCCAGAATTCGGGATTTATGAAAACAACAACAAAATCAATCAAACAAAAGAAAAAATTGGACAATGACTAAAATTATTACACACAGCAAGCAAGCCATCAAGATCAAAAGCAAATGAATAGCAAAATAATCAACAGTAACAACGCATGAACAAAAAAAAAAAAAACCATAAGATAAAAAAATGAAAAATGCTAAGTGTATCTCTCTCTCTCTCTCTCTCTCTCTCTCTCTCTCTCTCTCTCTCTATATATATATATATATATATATATATATATATATATATATATATATATATATATATATATAGGGTTATTATACTTTTATGAGTATAGACTTATTCGTATTTATAAATTTTTCGTCCTTGAATGAAGGGATGTGCGGTTAAAATGATAGTGATCACTTACTTGTAAGTTGTTTATGATGATAAAATATTCGATTCAACGATCGGCTCCATTAGTATAATATATGTTATTAGATATTTAGAAATTAAATTTCATAATTTTTTTACATTATTTATCAAGTGATCAAAGAGTCTAAAAATGACTAATCTAACGACTGATGTGGTATATTTGCAAGTTCAACGTGTAGAACAATTTAAATTACGTAAAACTTTAATAAAAAAAATTTATTTAATTTCAAGATCAAGATAAAAACTTTCGATTTAAAATTTACATCTTTTATCACTATTTTTTGTAAAATTTTTATTTTCAGCCGTTTATTTTGAGGCTATTCATTCATTAGACAAACGAAGTCAAAAAATTATAAAATTTGATTTCTGAATAGTTTAATAGCGTAGATCATATCTAATAGAGCGATCGTCGAATTGAATGTCCGATAATCGAAAATAACTTATAAGCTCTGAGGTCGAAAGCATAGGAGGCTAGCTCTATGGAGTTCCAATAACAACTTGTATTCCAAAAAATTATGACTATCTTAATAGCACACAATAGCAAATTATGTTCCAAGATTATCTAATGAGGTTAGAACATATAGTAAAAAAAAAATTCATTATATATTCTAAACAAATACTTTTACATCATTTAAGCAAAACCAAATAAGAAATCAAATATCTAATGAGAAACTTACACATTAAATTGGTAAATTAATGAGTTTCAATATGTCTAGTATAAAATAGCAAGTTAAAATTTAATAATATATATTTTTATACATAAAACAAAATTTAGAGTGGGAAAAAATCATAATTATGTTTAAATTTTTTTCTAAATATGTTGTGTAGAACCCTTTTTCCTTCTGCTAATTATTATATTATTTTAAATGATATTAAAAGTTATACAAACAATAAGAATTTTTTTTTTTTTTTTTCATATAAGGAATTATCACATAAGTCAAGAATGAAGATAGTGATATTATAGTATTTCATTCTTTCCTTTTTTTTATTAGATTTTAAATGTACAATTAAATTGACACGCACTGCACTTTCAATTTTTGTTAATAAAAATTTATTAAATTGATTTATTCTTAAATATTTGAATTATATTTTTGGAAAAAAAAACTTAAAAATTATGGTTTTGCACTATTGTAAGTTTTATACTTATATTTAAATATGAACTTTACTATCTTTCTTTTATACTCTATAGAAATTTATTTTTTTTTTCCTTTTTTTATCTCTACATATGTCAATCTATATGCAACTGCATCTATATAAAATGGGCTATATATTCTTAATTGCATTTAATTCTATTTATTGGCTTTTTAATAAGGCATAATGAAAATTTTTTATTTTTTTCAGTTTTGAAAAAGAATAGTCCATATTTCATCAGTTAATGACAATTATGATTAATCTTTTCATTTAAATTTTCGGTTTTGAAAATGATAGTTTTAAAAACTGAACTTTATTTCATCGAAGTAATGACAATTATATAAAATCAATCAAATCTTATTATATATTAGCTCTTTTAAATTTTTCACTAATGGCCATTTTTTCCCCCTCCAATTGTCGGTGTTTTCTAATAATTTTTTCATCTCGCACATTATTATTTTTTCATTTGAGAACGTCATTTTTTTAACATTATTTTTTATTAAAAAAGGTTTAACCAATTTTTTTTCTTTTCCTTATACTTTTTTTTGTACCGTTTACATTTGTCATTTTCCAATTATAGCTCCAAAAGAGTAAAAGTAAAAATTTATATTTGAAATTAAAGAATAACAACAGATGCAATTTTCTGTGAGTTCATAACTAGAAATTAAAAAAATTTCGATACAACTATATTTATTAATTTCATATTCTAAATAGTGTTTATGAATTGAAAATTAATATCATATTAGAATATTTTAAATTTAATCTGAAATTTTTTTTCAAAATAATAATTAATACAGCAATATTGAATTCAAATATCAAGCTCTATTTAATTAAAAAAAAAATTATAATTTTTAAAATTTAATTTTAAAATATTCGTGTATTGCATGGGTTACTTGCTAGTAGGGTAATAAAATGAAAGCGCGCTAAACCACATAGAGGTAATTGAAGCTTTCCCAAAATTAAATCATCTAATATAGAACAAGAAAAAGATGTTTGGAAGGAAAAGAAGAAAAAAGAAAGAAATAAATAAAAATGATACCAGTTAGAAAGCATGTCAAGCTTGACGTGAGAGACAAGAATGAAATAAATAAATATACAAATATGGTAGATTGACAAGTACCAAGAAAATTACGCGTACCTGACTTCAATTCTGCTATTCTCTGCTTTGAGCTTTTCTATTTGCTCCTTCAACATTGGATGGCATCTGCTGAAAGATAACTCTCTCAAGGAGGTAGGCAGACCCCTCTCTGGTAGTGAGTTGATCTCGGGACAATCTTGAATCCATAATTGTTGTAGGGAAGTCAGGCCATGCAGCCAGGTTGGAAGTGATTTGATATTGGGACATCTATAAAAGTTTAGGTGTTTGAGTGATGCAAGGATTTGCAACCATTCCTCGTCCTCTCCAACAAACATTGTAGGCTCAGAAGACGACCATATTTCAAGAGAGGATAATGAGTTTCTTAGGAATGGTAGTTTAAGAAGGGAGGTGTCGTCAATGTCTACATCAGATAACGACCCACTCTTTCCCTGCATTGTAGCATCAAAATTTAATTGCCCTGCTTCTGCAAGCTTTGGACATTTTCAATGCTCAGATAGTTTAGAGATGAGAGAAACTCCGGTCCACCTAAAGATTTAAGCTCTGGGCAGCTCCTAATAGACATATCCCGGAGGGATGTCAAGTGACGCAACACTTGCCCCGGAAGGGATACTAAATGCCGACAATTGCTTATATGTAGTGTTTCAAGAGAGGTAAGGTTCTCCAGACAATTGGGAAGCGACTTTTCAAGCTCACCACATGATCCTATATTCAACCTTCTGATGGAAGCAGGTAATTCCAGTCTCCTTTGGCAGGTGAGTTTCGGGCAATCGATTATTGCCAATTCCTCAAGATAGACAAAGTCTTTAAATCTTTCTGTTGGAAGTGACACTAGCTCTGAACAATATTCGATATCAAGATTTTGATAACTGGTAAGTAGTCCGGCGACAACCAATTTTCAATACTTTTTATTTTTGGGCACTGTTGTATGGATAATGTAGAAAGAGATGAGCTCTTTATACTGTCATTACCTTCTTTAGTTCTAGCTTCATCAGTTGACCCTTCATCCCATAGTTTGGGAAGTACGTCCAGACCCACATTGAATAGAAATAGCTCTTTGAGCAAAGGATGCAGACACGGTAGTTCCGCAAGATTGGGACAATTTTCAATGCGGAGTACACTTAGGTAAGGTAAAAATTGTGGCTGCAGCCAATTTGGAGATTTGTTACCAACATAGCTTATAATTTCCAACTTCTTGAGATTCAAATGCGGCCGGAGGCCTTCAAGCACCTCCATATGGGAGACAATGTTGTCATACACAGAGCTAGTTTCTCCCATAGCAGACCATTCTAGAACCAACTCATCCAAGTGTTCCTTGTTGTGTAATTTGGCTTGACAAGCATCTTCCCTACTCTCAACATTTTCAAGACATGTAATGTGTAACTTTCCATGAAGTTGCATCAAATCCTTTAGTTCTCCAATTCCATGGCCGTGCTCCTTTAGGACTTTAAATTCCGGCAAACTTCTAAGAGAAGTCAGCTTCCCAATTTCATCTATCATACAATACTTACATTTTCAATATATAGTTTCGACAAGTTAGTCAACTTCATAAATTCTTTAGGAAAACTCTCGAATTCATTCCCATATGCATCCAAAACTTGTAGATTATACAGGCGACCAAGTGATTCCGGTAACCTTCGGATACCATTGTGGGATATATCAAGGTAACGAAGATGTTTTAAATTGCTAATGTTCTCAGGCAACTCTTTGATGTTACAATGATTTATTATAAGTAGCCGAATATTTCTCAGTTGATCGAACCAACATCTAATTGCAGAACTTATAAAGTTAGGCTGCAAATTTTGGGAGAACTGAGAAGAATTCTTTGGGATTAATAAAAGCGACCGCAATTTACTGTAGCTGCTTAACTCCTTCAACCAACTTGTTTCCAGGTTAGGGGGGTTCCATATTGACATATGACGAACAGTAGACGGGATTCTTTGTTGGCATTTATCATTTTGTATCAGGATAGCTTCATTCTCACTTTGTATCATGATAGCTTCATTCTTTAAAACTGATTGCGCTAGATCATGCATTAAATCATGAATTACATATGTATTCTGTCTCTGTAGATAAGGCTGAAAGAAGGACCTGGTTGTTAGCTCACGCAAGTAGCTAGTTCCCACGATGTGCAGTGGCATGTTTTCTTTAGGTGCAATGAACCCTTGCGCAATCCAAATATCGAGTAGTTGATCTTCAGTGAATTTATAGTCTTTGGGAAAGATCGAACAAAGTGAGAAACAGTGCTTCAAATGTGGTGGGAGATATTGATAGCTCAATCGGAGGGCCGGCAGGATGTCATTTTCCTTCTGTGGCAGCTCCCATATTTCACTGTTCATGATCGTCCTCCAGTGTCCCACATCCATGTCCAAATTCAACAAGCTTCCCACAGTTTTTGCAGCTAACGGAGATCCCTTCAACTTGCTAATAATTTTTCTACCAATGGCTTTTAACTCATGATTGACTTCTGAGTCCTCAAGAAGACCGAAGGCGTATCTCTTGAACAACTTCCAATAAGAATCATCTGATAAGCCCCCTAAATGGACGGAATTCATTGCGCCCATTATGTCGGCGACTTTTTGAGACCGAGTGGTTGCAATGATCATGCTTCCTCGATGTGTGTTCCTCAACGGTGCATAAAACTTTTCCCATGCCGTTCTATCCTCATTCCACACATCATCGAGGACAAGAAGAAACCTCGTCAGTGACATCATTTTGTTCAGCAACACTTGAAGGGAATTTAAGTTCCTGCCGTCAGTTCGGTACTCGCTTTCTGTTATCTCTTTAATTTGCCTTTCATTCACCGCATTGTCTATGATCTCTTTAGTCAGCTTTCCCTCATCAAAAGGGTCGGAGACGCAAACCCAAATTTTCAGCAGAAAATGTGCGCTCACCCTCGGATCGTTGTAGACAAGCTGAGCCAAGGTCGTCTTTCCCATCCCTCCGATGCCGACGATGGGCAGAACAGACACATTCTCCCTCTTTCTCCTCTTAGCAGGGGCGGGGGCGGACATCCTATTACTTGGTCCAGAACCATCAGCCGACTGCAGCAGCAATGCGATCACCTTCTCCAGATCCTCGTCGCGGCCGATCACTTCTGATTCGGTAACAAACGAGCTCGTCTCACGTCCCGCGGACACGCCGTACCGCTTCGGCTCGTCGTGCAGATTCAACAGCACTATCACCTTCTGCAGCTCGGCGGAAATAGCATCCAGCCTGCCTTGTATCTCCTTGACTTGGTCCGGAACGGCAGCAATCAAATTCTTGAAGAAAGTAACGATAGAAGAGAGCAGACGACTTGCCTGGCCTTGCTGGCTGCCTTCGATCTTCTGCTGCAGCTCGTGGTAGGCGAAGTCGTCGATGAGGTCCTCCGCGTCGTAGTAGGCATCCTTGAGTTGGTCAGCAGCTCTTCGAGGTCGGGGTTTCTGATTAAGCGCCAGTGGTCGGCCCTGTCGATGAGGACGCGGATCGCGGGCAGACTGTTGCGCAGCCGGCGGAGGTAGCCCGGGATGGCGGAGTGCTGCTGCCAGCTGCCGGCGGCGGTCGAGGCCAGGGTCGATAGGAGCCACTCCATATTTCCAGTTGAGATCGATCGAGAAGCGTACACTCTCTTCTTGCTCACAGCAGATTAATTAAGCATACGAAAAAGAGGAGTGTCCCCGTGAAGGGAATTGTGAGGAAGAAGAATGATTCACACCGCAAAATAATAGGAAAAAAATAAAATAGCAACTTGACTCTATTATTGGCCTCCTACTATTAAGACAGGTTCATGACAGCAACGAGAAAAATTACTAGGAAGAAAGTTCCTCCCAGCAGAACAAAAAATAGACTGCTTTGAATATGGGATTCGGTAAGAAGTAGGTAATTTCATTATTTTGGGTCATAAATTAGTAATCAAAATATATACTTCTTGTGAGGAAGAAGAAGAATGATCCACACTGCAAAATAATAGAAAAAAAAAAGAAAATAGCGACTTGACTTTAGTATTGACCTACTATTAAGCGTGGTTCATGGCAGCAACGAAGAAAATTACTAGGAAAGTGTAACACATGAGTTAAGAAGGTAGAAAAGCAACAGAGCTAGTATAGCGTAGCTTCAATGGCGAGGGGAGCGCTCTGGAGAGAAGAAGAGTAAAGGAAGAAGCTAAGAGACAGAGAAGTAAAGGAGGAGCCAGAGCAGTAAAGAAGGAGTCAGTGCATCAGGGTAGTAGGTCATCAGGGGAGTAGGTGGGATGTGACAGGAGCAACTCTGGAGCGGGCGAATGAGCGTAACGGGCGCAACCCGAGAAGCAGCCACAGTTGGAGGACAATACTGTAGCGAGTCAAGGTCCAGTCCAGGCCCAGTAGTAATAGTTACATTAGGCCCAACAGTAGTCTAGTAGCCGATAAATACAATGCTAATTAGTACTTGTAATAAATTACAATTACATAGGAGTCCAATATTAAGTCACATATAAATAGCAGTTTGTAAAAAAGAGGAGGAGGAATGAAAATATTGAATCAACCATTTTTCTCAAACCATCTACTGTATCTCCTTCCTTCTTCCCCAATTCAACTTCTTCCTCCAATTTCTCAGCTCAACACTCTCAATTTCCCCCTACTATCCCCAATATCTCTCCTTCTTGCCTCTCCATCATCCTCCCCGCCAAGCCGATCTCAGAGCGATCTCATCCTCGACGGCTGCGATTCGTCCGGTTTGTTACAGAAAGTTCCTCCGAGTAGGCAAAAATAAATTACAGTTTCGTTTAAGATTGAGAGAAAATTACATTACTCACTACATACGGTAAAAAAATATATTTTTATCGTTTCATTAAAAAATATAAAAATATTTTTTTATATGTTTTTGTCCTAATTTTATTTTATTTAATAATATTAGATAAATTTCAATATCAAACCGCCCTATTTTGAATTTGGGATTTGATAAGAAGTTGGTAATTTTATTATCTTTGGTTCATTAATCAGTAATCAAAATATAAACTTCTCTAGCTGAAAAATAGTTGGAGTTGTTAAACTTGATAAAAATTTCAATTTAATTAACTAAAATGTGTCAAAACAATATGGTTCAGATAAAGCACGCACTAATAAATTAAAGATTAAAAACTAAGCCATTACTTCAATTCGAATAAAATAGTTTCAAGAGCTGCTTCAAAATGGCATATGGATGAGGGATCCTCCATACCATTTTTATATTTTTCTATCTCTTATTTCTTATTAGTAGGTTGGTAGTCACTTTTCACTGAGAAAAGAAGAAAGGAGAAAATAACTAGAGATCTTTCCTTCCAATTAAGTGGTTTAAGTGGCTTTTCTGGATGTTCCCAAAAACAAAAAAAAATAAATAAATTAGGACTTACAGTTTTTATTTTTATTTTATTTTTATTTTTGACTTCTTGTTGGAGACATGAATGCTGGTTTTTCTCCTTTTTTTTTTTTTTTTTTTTCCAAGGGAAAAGTAGAAAGGTAGTAATCTTCATCTTTCTAGGAATGAAAAAAAAATATTTTTTTTTTATTTATACGGTTTTATTCTTTTTGGGTAGAAAGTTTTTTGAATTTTAATATGTTTGATTTAAATTGTTAAAATTTTATTGTATCTAATCAATGGCAGTAATAGTTATTCTAATTAATGTCAGCAGTTGCACATGCATGCACAATATATTTAATGCTCAGTGTTGGAAAAAAAAAATCTATAAAATTTTTTAGCAAAATAATATTTTAATTAATTTAAATTTAAAATATTTAAATTTGTATATTTGCACGTAAATTACAATTATACTATTACTAAACAGAAGTAAGGATTAGATGAAATTTGTGAGTCGAGACATGCAGATGCACTATCCCAGAAATAAGATTGTCGCGAAACTCCGACAATTACTTTCAACGATACAACGATCACTGTTTATCCCATCGGCACGACTCTACGATGGCGCAGAGCGAACCCGTCGACTTTCAGAGATCCGGTAAAAGATAAAGCTAAATATAGAAGGAATAATAAAGCTCGGTATATCCTCTCAAAAAAAAAAAATAAAGCTCGGTATAAAAGTAGATTAAATCTGTAAAATATAATACTGTACAGTAAATTAGAATCTTTATATAGACATAACCAACAATATCCATATATATAGGGCTCACTTGAAGCCCACCTCAAGGTAGGGTCCAATGGCTAAATCTCGAGTTAGCTATTGAACCTTACCGAGGAGGCTTTTGGGCAGCCCATCAGGCACTTCTCAAGACAAGCCTCATGGGTAGTCCGAGAAGATCCTTCCCAAGTCAAGATTAAGCCCAGCAAAAATAAAAAAGGAACCAGATTAAAATCGTGCACACTGCCGTCTGCCCAGCTCATACTCGCATGTTTTTAAGAAAAATCTAAAATCTCACTTTCCCCTAACCAACATACTTAAGAATAAAGAAATATATAAATAGGTACCACATATGATGAGTTTTTGATGTGAGATTAAATATCACATATGGTGAGCAAAAGTTTTATGCTCCCAGATAAAGCTCATTGTTATTGGGCCACCCAAAAAACTTGTAGGTCAAAAACAAATTTTAAATCACCAAAAACTAATAAAATGCTACCACTGGGCACAATTTACAGCCTACAAGAATAAAATATATGAAATATTTATAGCAACAATCAAATTATTAATTAAGTTCTCTCGAGCAAAAATAAACCATAATATCAACTCAAAGCACAAGAAAGACACTTGCTGTACATTAAAACTTAAATTATATCCATTGTCACCATCGCACCCATTTTGCTGTACATTACTATTACTTCAATTCTTTATCAGAGCACCCAAAATAAATATAACAACATTTCATTGCAGAATCTCCCCGGGAACACCCATTTTTAACCGTGCACCATCGCACCCATGACCGTAGTTTCAGATAGTAATTAGGAATGCAACATTTTGGTTCTTTCCAATGAACAAAAAGTAATTAGGAATGCATAAATCTATCACCAACGTTTAGAATTCTTTGATTTCAATGCTAGGAATCAAACTTAGCACTATCAGTTGCAGGGAATAGAGTGTTGGGCTCTGTTTAATTACAATTTTCTACATGCTTGAGTAAATAAGAATTCTTCTAAAAAAAAAAAGGGTAAATAGGGAAGAAGAAACCTTCATCTTATGTGGAACATTTTTACTTAGCTATCCTGTATCTTTTTTTACTTTTTTTTTTCATATTTGAGTAATTAAGAATTCGTTCCACAGATGTAATATTCAACATTTAAAAAATCTGTTCAATTTATGAGAATAGATGTTCAAAATTTACAAATTCTGTTCAATTTTCGAGAGAAATTTTTTTTTCTCCGGTCAATCAGAGATTCACAACCTCAAACATTTGTAGAACCTGTACTGTATTAATTAAGTTTTTTTTTTTTTTTTTTTTTTTTTAGCTTGACCGAGTTGTTTTTATTTGTAGCTTTGTTTATTTTCTTAATAAATAAAGCGGTCATATGCTACTTTAATTTCAAAAAAGAATCACAAAGTCCAATGAATACCAATCTTTTAAATGTTATAAGAACATTAGTAAATTAAATTATAAATGTGGTGTCTCGAACTAAGTCATAAGAGTTCGACCTAAGTCTCAAAAGGTTCTGAACCAAAGTATAACGGATCGACCCAAATCAAATTCAAAAGGGTCAAATCAAGCGAAAGCCAAAACTGGCTTAGCTCAAATCAAATACAAAAGGTTCAAACCAATTCAATTTGAACCCAACCTGAACAAAGGTTCAAATCGAACTTCAAGAATCGACTCACAACCCAAATTCAACGATCGAAAAGTCATTAAACTAAACCCAAGTTCAAACGACCGAAAAGTTATTAAACTAAACCCAAATCCAAACGACCGAAAAGTCATTAAACTAAACCCAAATGTAAACGACCGAAAAGTCATTAAACTAAACCCAAACGACCGAAAAGTCATTAAACTAAATCCAAATCCAAACGACCGAAAAGTCACTAAACTAAACCCAAGTTCAAACGATCGAGAAGTCATTAAACTAAACTTAAATTCAAACGACCGAAAAGTCACTAAACAAAACAACCCAAATTGACCGTCAAGTCATTAAACTGAGCAAATCATATCAAACTCAACCCAAATTGACCACAAGTCGTTAAACTGAACAAATCATATCAAACTCAACCCAAATTGATCGCCAAGTCGTTAAACTGAGCAAATCATATCAAACTCAACCCAAATTGATCGCCAAGTCGTTAAACTGGGCAAATCATATCAAACTCAACCCAAATTGACGGCCAAGTCGTTAAACTGAGCAAACCATATCAAACTCAACTTGAATTGACCGCCAAGTTGTTAAACTGAGCAAATCATATCAAAGTCATCCCCATTTGACCGCCACCCACTTTTGAAGGGCCACCAAGTTCATAAATTGAGCATTTCACTAATGTACAGTGGGGGTATGCCCCTGCTTAAGCCATGTAATTGAAAGTCATATCAATAAAAGTTCGTCTTTATATTACGGTCTCTTTCAACATCAGCATTTATTTTGGTCTCTTAATCGAGGGTCCCTTAACACTGCAAGTGTGGGATAATTAACAGCAGATTTTTGAGTCTGCTGGAAGCTATAAGCCTACAAACCTGATTTCAAATAAAAAGTTTTAAACAAACTCGATCTGTTTCATGAATGACCATCCATCGCGCGTCGGTTCATTCGTGGCGGCAGACAAGGTCAAACCAACAAGAGATCTTTTCTTCCCCTATACCAATTGCAAGTGGTTTATGTGGCTTACCTGAATATTCCCAAAAACAGAACAAAAAATAAATTAGGACACAGTTTTTTTTTTTTTTTTGGATTCTTGTTGGAGACATGAACGTTAAAGGTAAGAATCTATACTTTTCTATGAATAAAAAAGGAAATATTATTTCATTTATTCTGTTTTTATCTTTTTTGGGTTGAAAGTTTTTTAAATTTTAATATGTTTGATTTATATTGTCAGAATTTTATGCATTGGTCCAGTTATATAAAGTGCTTATCAGCACCATCTAAAGCTTACGAGAATAAAATACATAAAATATTTATAGCAACAGTCAAAATATTTAAGCTCTTTCCAGCAAAAATAAACCATAATATCAACTCAAAGCACAAGAAAGACACTTGTTATACATTAACTAAAACTTAAATTACATCCATTGTCACCAAAGATAATAATTTACATGATATTACTTCAAATCTTTATCAGAGAATCCAAAATTAATATAACAACATTTCATTGTACAATCTCCTGGGGAATACCTATTTTCAACTGTTTAGCTATGCCGTGCACCATAACACCCACGACCGTAGTTTCAGATAGTAATTAGGAATGGGCCATTTTTGTCCTTCCCAATGAACAAAAAGTAATTAGGAATGCATAAATATATCACCGACGTTTAGAATTCTTTGATTTCAATGCTACTTTTCTGTGCATTGAACTTTTTCAATTCCTCTTCCAAGATCGGATGGCATTTGCTGAAGCGTAACCGTGTCAGGGAGGTAGGCAGGCCCTTCTCTGGTAGCGAGTTGATTTCAGGACAATTGTATATGCTTAAATACTGTAGGGAAGTCAGGCAATGCAACCAGGTCGGTAGTGACTTAATTCTGGCGCAATCCTGAATAGACAGTTCTTTAAGTGATGCGAGGATCTGCAACCATTCTACATCCTCTCCAGCAAAAATCATAAGATCCAGAGATTCAGAGATCCCGAGAACCCAGAGGGAGGACAAGAAGTCTCTTAGAAATGGCAGCTTAAGAAAAGAGGTGTTGTCAATGACCAAATTAACTAATGATATGCGCTTCCCCTGCACTACTGCACTGTCAAACATCAATCTCAATCGCGCCTCTGATTCTGTAAGCTTAGGACATTTTAAGATTTTTAAGATATGTTAAAGATGGGAAGAACTCTAATCCACATAAAGTCCTAAGCTCAGGGCAGTTGCAAATAGACAAATACCTGAGAGTTGTCAGGCAACGCAACACCTGTCCTGGAAGGGATTCTAAACGCTGGCAACCGCATATTGTCAGTTCGCTAAGAGAGGCAAGGTTCTCTAAGCAGCCGGCAACTGACTCTTCAAGCTCACCACATGATCCTATTCTCAAGTATTCGACGGAAGCAGGTACGTCCAGCCTCCTTTGGCAGGTGAGTTTTGGGCAACCGCTTATTGCCAAGTTCTCAAGAGACACAAAGTCTTTGAAACTTTCTGTTGGAAGCGACACTAGCTCTTCACAATCTTCAATACGCAGGAACTTGATAGCTGGTAGACAGTGCGGCAGCAACCACTTTTCAATACTTGTTATTTTTGAGCACCGTACTACGGATAACATAGAAATGGATGAGCTCTTGAATTTGTCACGGCCTTTCATTGTTACTACTTTATCAGTTGAACCTTCGTCGAAAAATCTGGGAAGTGAGTCCAGACCCACATTCTCTAGCATTAGCTCTGTGAGGAAAGGATAGAGGCATGATAGTTGCATAAGATTGGGGCAATTTATAATATAGTCTGCTTAAATAAGGTAACATTTGTGGCCGTAGCCAACTTGGAGATTTACGACCACCATAGCATCTGATTTCTAATTTTTTGAGATTTCGGTGTGGCTGCAGGCCTTCAAGCACCTCCAAATCAGAGACGAAGTTGTCACACGCGGAGCCGGTGTTTCTATTAAGAGACCACTTTAGAATCAACTCATCTAGGTGTGGTGTACAAAGTGGGCTTGGGCCTTTTGGGGGCCTCGTTGGTGCTGAGCTTGAGTTGGTGGGTCATAGTGGGGGCCCAGTTTGTTTACATCGTGTCGAGCCCGCGGTGCCGGCTCAGCTGGACCGGGTTCTCGTGGAAGGCGTTCTCCAGCCTGCTCGAGTTTCTGAAGCTGTCGACCACGTCCGCGGTCATGCTGTGCTTGGAGGTCTGGTATTTTCAGATCCTAATACTAATATCTGGGCTTCTCCAGAACCCGCAATTGGCTCTCGATGCTTTGACAGTATGGTAAGTTGTTTTTATTTTTTCACTAATTAATATATGGCGCATTAATATATTAGCATCTCAGTGTATCAATGGTACTTAAAGATATTAATGTTTTGGTATACCTACTATATATATTTTTTAGCTATAACATGCTATATATATTAGTTTGTTGCCATGTGTACTAATAAAGGCTTTTGAAGAGACAACATTGTTTGACACTAGAATACATGTGCTGCTGTAAAGGCTTTTGGATAATATTATTGTTTGACATGCACTTATCTCATATGTTACTTGGTGCAGCCTAACACTTTCTGGGTGGGTCTTCATGATCTCTGTTGGATTTAATGCTGCAGCAAGGTCTATATATAACTCTCTCTCTCTCTCTGTTACTTAATTTTGCAATCTTAATAATCATTTTACCTCATAGTGGAGAAACTAAGTAGAAGAGATATTATTTTTTATAGTACCAACCACTTTTCATCAGAATTGGTACTGATGGAGCCATCTTTATCAAGGACAGATTAGATTCATAGAATTGATCATATTTAATTCATAGATGATAATCAGATTCAATAAATATATATATCAATATCATAATCAGTTAGAGTAGTTAACACTTAATAAAATACACTTCTTTCATAGTTCTTTTTCTGAGTAATGTAAATTTCATAGTTTCTATGTATTTTCCCTGTAATTTTAACACAATGCACCAGGCACAGTTCAAATTACTGTCGGAATTTCTTTTGTTATGGATTTACTTAACTATTGAAATATAATCACTGCTAATTAATTGTTCTCTAAATTTAGTGTTCGAGTCGGCAATGGGCTCGGGGCAGGCCATCCAAAGGCGGCAGCATTCTCTGTAATCATAGTGACTGCGCTTTCGTTCATAATATCGGTCACATTGGCACTTATTATTCTCTTATGCCGTGACTACATAAGCTATATCTTCACCGAGGGCGAGACGGTGTCGCGTGCGGTCTCTGACATGTGCCCTTTACTTGCCACCACCCTTATCCTTAATGGTATCCAGCCCGTTTTATCCGGTACATACTCCATCATTTATTACAACAACTTAAGGAAATTTAATTTTGTTTTTGTGCTAATCATCATAGTGTGTGTTCTGATAATGAACTTATTTTTGTTTTTGTGCATAGATTAATGTGAGCCCTTAAAAAAAGCACCAGTAACATGAAAAATTTTAAACAATAAGAACTATAACTTCTCTCTGTTTCTGAATGTTCATGATGAGGTAAAATGCCTTAATTAGAAGTTAAACTCTTATTGCTTCTCTTTGTATCTTCTTTCATTTAGATTTTGAAATTGATCAGGTTTGTTAATTGGATGTTGCATGAAGGTGTGGCTGTTGGGTGTGGATGGCAAACGTTCGTTGCGTACGTTAATGTCGGATGTTATTACATCGTCGGTGTTCCGCTGGGTGCTCTTCTTGGCTTCAAGTTTGGCTTAGGAGCAAAGGTGAAATTAATTGCTACCTTATATTTCATTATCAATATCAAACTCATCACTGTATCAGCTATATATAATTTGATACGATAGCGAACATTGTTTCGAGCTTGAATAGTTGTGTCTTGAAATGTTTTTTGCTCATATACTTGTAGGGCATCTGGGGCGGGATGCTCGGAGGCACATTCATGCAAACTCTCATACTTCTTTGGGTCACTTTCCGAACCGATTGGGACAAGGAGGTATATATTGCTCTTTCCTTCTTTGCATCAATTTTCTCCTTGTTGTTTTGGTCCTAAAATACGGAAGTAGATAAAAGTTTGTATCTGCTATGGAACATATATATCATCAGAACAGCTTTAGAATTCGCTCTGATACCATCTCGAAAGAAAACAACAGTTATTCTTTCATATTTGGTTATTAACATAGTTATCAAGCCTCCCTTTGTCTTAAAGATTTGTTCCTCTTCCTCCTCACTTTTGCCTTCGACGGAACTGCTAACTAACATCCCCTGTGTTTTTTTCGAGAGGTATTCGATGATATGAACATGTTAATTTATATCTAACATCCTCATTTTTATTTGGTTTTTTTGAAGAAAATAAGTCATAATTTGTATCTGTAATATAAAGGGGCCAAAATCATTTTTTTCAACTCAAAAGAGTCATAGTTTCATTCCTTGCTCTCCTTATTGGAGGTAGAAGAAGCTCAAAAGAGGTTAAATAAGTGGGAGGACAAGAAGCGGCCCCTTCTAGCTGATGATCATGAATAGTACATGTAGATTTAAGCAACATTCGCCATCGCCAATCGTGACATAAATTTTACTACGAGATTGTACATTTTACTGCCGGATCACGCGGTCTTCATTGATCAATGTAGTAGTCTACACATCCACATTAATGTAACTTTATTACTGGAACCACCCATGATTTTCTTTGTGAATGTAACTTTATTACTGGAACCATCCATGATTATCTTTGTGAAGAGGCTAAAGCACATGTTAAGTTACTTTCAATGTGATAAATAATTTGGATTATTAAGCCTCGTACTGCTTTGCTGTAATTACTTAATTTGATGTAATTTGTTGAATCATAATGTAGCTAAGTACAGCATGCTGCATTTTTCTCAAAAAAAAAAAAAAAAAAACAACATAATGTAGCTAAGTATTTCCACCTTCTGAAACTTTTGGATTAAAATTTTTTTTTTCTTTTTTTTTTTTGGAGATAAAGATGGCACGTTATCTGTTTTATTCATTCACTAAAGTAAATCCAGCTTGCAGAGATTGAGGCAACGAGGCTTAATTTGGATATAGTTGAAATCAAAACTGGCCATTGGGCAAAAAAAATACTACTATAGAACTCATGATCATGAAAAGAAGTGAGAACTATATATATATATATATATATATGCTACTTTTTGGGATTTATTTGAACAAAAACTCAATACATCCAAACTACACAACATATCATACATATTGTAGAGAACACTAGCATATAGTAATGCTTATTCTCCTCTCTCTCTCTCTCTCCCCCTCTCTCTCTCTCTCTCTCTGAAAGAAAAGGTATCAAACTAGCTAACAACTTCATTCATTAAGAGAAATGAACTTAGAAACAGATACAAGGCAACAGAGGCAACAGGATGAGAAACAAACATTCATATATATATATATATATATATATATATATATATATATATATATATATATATATATATATGTAGTCTCATCTAGAATATGGCATACCTTCATTCATATACATAATTCTCATGCATTATTATAAGCTATATATTGACATAAAGGCGGACAACATTGTCTTCCTCACCCTCTTCACATGCCAACCAATCTTGATGCTCTTGAACTTGGGCATGATGATCACCACCCTCATGATCCGCAGCGATCGCCTTCTCCGACGGCGGCGGTCGGCTTCCTCTAGAGCTTTGTATATCAAGAACTGTGCTCTTCTGTGCTTTCTGTCATCTGGGTCTTCCTTCTCCAACCTTGAGTAAGAGTGACACCTCAGGAAGTTCATGCCTCTCTTTCCTTTTAATTTCCAAGATAAAGAAAGAGAGGGGTTAATTAGTCCATGAGAGTAGTAAGTGGAGGGGGAATGAAGGAACAACTAAATAGATATATAATGTATATATATATATAATGGCATAGCAAATATAAAATATTAAAGTACGATTTTCTAAGGACTTTTAAAGTTTTTTTAAAAAATATTATTTTATATGATATTAGAGCAGCAAATCATGAACATGACTTGTAGAATTTTCTACCAACTTAATTAAGTATTAGAAAAATAGTTATTAATTCAGCAACATTATTAGTCTAGTGGAATGGAGTTCAAAATGCATGAGGTGTGTGGTGGGACTACTACGTGGAAGTGAGTAGGTATGGAAAGTGGGTCATCTACGTTGATTCGAGAGGGGTTTGTAAACGTTGCTCGTAGACCGGTGTTGAATTATTAGTTCTTGTAGTCAGTCATACATGACGGCTACTCAAAGGCAAGAACTGAGAAAGAAATCCAGCTTTTCCGGGCCGATCGAACCCAAGTATAAGCCATCAAGGAAAGTAGGTAAAAAATGGGACAAAAATTTGATAAGTAGTGTTATCATGATAGGTACATATTGATGTGGTAGAAAATAATGTAAATAAATTTTAACTTATTGATAAGAGAGAAGTTATCAAGAAGAATTACATCATGATTTTTTATGCTATATATATTATCTAAAAAATTTTATTGTTAAACTAAAGCACATTCACAAATAAAATATCATGCGTATTTTATCCACAAGAAGTCGTGTTCTATTTGCTATATAACACTAAATCAACCGAAACTTATCTCATATTTTCGATTAGTAATTGACTTCGATACCAACTATGACGCTCTACTTCTCAGGGATCATCTATGATAGAGCTATTCTAGTATTAGTACATACTTAATTTTTCTTATCTTTTAAATTTAATCACTACCTAAAATATATTATATTTTATATATAAAATTATTTTAAATTCGGAGGCCTCACATACTTAGTGGAGCTTAAGTATCTGGGCGGAGACTACGGGTCAAGTCAATAAAAAATCAAGAGTCTAAGAGACTCTTCAGTGGAGCCTAAGCCTAAGTTTGGGCCAACGTAAACCTTATAGGCTTGGGCCAAATTTATTTTTATGAAATTTCAAGGTGAGCTCCGGCCCGAAGTTTTAACAAAAAAAGGCCCCTCCAAGAGGCCTAAGACTTGAGAAATTAATTCATCAACTCATGAAATTTAGAAATTAAAGATATGTATACATGTGCTTTTGAAAGATGACATGATTCATTATAATGACAATTTATTGAGAAAATAATGGTGTATACATATAAAATATGGCAGGAATTTGTTCATCACAATGCATGTCAATGTTAGAGGTCCTAGAGTTGGTTCAGATGTTAATATAAATAAATCTGATGCATACAACAAACACATTGAATAAATCTAAATATTAAATTTACTTTTTTTGTAGTATCTCCCACTTTAAACTCTTTAAAGAACAACAATAACCCAGAGGACATTACTATACCATAATGATTCCTTCCTTACAATTTTAATTAGGAATTAATTTTTTATCTTATTTTTAAGATACCTTCCACCCGTAGCATGCAAGCTCACATATGTAAATCTACTATTTCTTATTTTGTTGAAGTTGCTGGCTGAAAGTAAAATAATATCTGATCATCATTCCCAATTAAGTTTCATGCATGCACCAAAGAAAATCATTTAAATAAATATTTGACCAACAAATAAAAAAAACTTAGGAAAAAAAAAAAAAATGGAATCCAAGCCTCAACCACCTTTAACAACTCAAATAGAATGCAATCAAAGCTGTCTTTTCCTTCTCTTTCTATTAATAAAATGTCTATTATTGCTTGTATCATATTTAGCTATTATTGTTTAGAGTTGACTCCTCATAGTGTGTGGCATGGACACTCACTACTTGATAGCTAACATCTAAGGAGGAGAAATTATTGGGTGCGCCTTATATATATACTTATATGTAATACACTGCACCTCTACAATTAAATAATAGACCCCTCAAAATCAGAATCTAACTAATTAAATACGTTCGTAAATATGTAAAAAGCTTATATGTCAAAAATCATACATGTTAATAATCATCGTTAATGTCTTATAAATCAAACAACAACTAGTCATTTCTATGCCACTGATTTTGTGACAATTTGAAGTGTAGAATTATATTCTCAACTACATATAATTAATGTTTTATACATAATTAAGTTTTTGGATGCTATATCGCAACTACCGAACTAGTACTTGCATTTTAATTTAGACATTAATTGTAAAATATTAGGTGCAGCACATGAAGATTGAGCATGATGTTTGCGGATACACAAGGTGTAGGCAAATTTTTCCTTGAGAAGAGATCTGTACCTGACCTTGATCACTCCATGCCCATCCGGTAAGGCATGCCTAGATAGAGAAAGAGTGGCATGCGCGCATTCAATTAGTGCTCATATTATTTTCTATTACATCACCAAAGTTGACCTTAATCTCATTAAGTTAATATATATATGCTAGAGCATGCTCTGTGTGTCACACTATCAACATATATTCAATTAAGAAACTACCATATTTTATACTGCAAAAGTCTAAAAAGAATACACCATCATTTACTACATGACATACAATTTGGCTTTTGGATATATACATCATAAACTTCCACATTATCCAACTATTTAAGGGTACTAAAAATAGTGTAGGAAAGGCCACAATGAGCCTCCCTCAGTTCTTATGTTTGAAGACAAATTTGATATGAAAACTATTAATTAAGTTGAGACATCTATATATTTCTCTTTCTACATCTCTTTGACACTATGATAATATAGAGCACCTATCTCTCTACACTTCTCTATTTCTCTCTTCTTAGGCCTTCTTTTTGTTGCATCACTCTTTTAATAATGATCCTTCTAGGGGCACCATTTTCATACACAACAGTTGAGGAGGACCCAGATGAGCTTCGGCACCGAAGGGCGCAGTATCTTATCTACAAAGTGTTGGAAGAAGCTGAATCTCTTTCGAGGCAGTACTACTCGAGGCGACGAGTGTTTAAAGTTAGGGTGAAGATCGGCTCGAGGCTGAAGAGGCTAAGGCTCGCCATTCAGAGAGTGAAACTTTTCGTGCGCAAAAGGGTCGCGAAGCATTTCAAACATCCAAATAATGTTCTTCATGAAAAAAAGTCACTACCTCAGATGAATGTTTAATTTCTTGAAAACTTCAGATGCATATTGTGGATGTGGACCTCCTTTTTCACTTTTTGTCATTTTTGTTGAGTGTTTCTGGGAAGCTAATTGAGCATGTTTGGAATGGAACTTAGCAGTATCAGTTGCAGGGGAATAGAGAGTTGGGCTATGCTTTATTACATTTTTCTACATTCTTGAGTAATTAAGAATTAGTTCTTCTCAAAAAGGGATAAATGGGGAAGAAGAAACCTTTAATCTTATGTGGAACATTTTCAATTACTCTGCAATCCTGTGCCTTTTCTTTTTTTTACATGCTTGAGTAAGTAAGAATTCGTTCTGCAGATGTAATCTGCAACATTTGAGCAATCTTCACAACTTAGAGAATAGATGTTCAAAATTCGAAAATTCTAATGAATACCAATCTTCTAAATGTCATAAGAACATTAACAAATTAAATTATAAATGTGGTATCTCTATAATAGAATTTCATGAATGTGGGTGCATGAAATAAATATCCTCTAAGAATTGAAGAAATGCACAAATGAAACTCCAGAATATAATGCACAACTGGAATACTTCTTGTGTACAAAACCAAGTATTTCCGTTCTTCAAAATCAAGTAAAATTAACTGATAATTGACCACTTTTCAGAAAAGAAAAAGAGAAAGGAAAAAAAAAAGAGATGAAAAGATCAAACTCACAAGTCACAATGACACTTGTTTAACAGAAGGACGACACAGAAATACCAGGAACAAACAATACACTTATACACAGCAAGTACTACACTCACAAAGCCTCAGATCAACATTATTTGCTCCCTTTCTCTCTCAAAAAAAAAAAAAAAAAAAAAATTATTTGCTCCCCACACCTCAGGGCATTATGACAAATAGATTACACAAATACATGAGAAACAAAATTTCCAAGTATAAGAAACAGGGGCTTGAGCACCTTTGTTCACTTCATGGCACTTTGTCTTTGTGTTGCAATCTCAGCAATCATCCCGACCTCAAGTTTCACAGTAAATACTTTTCAATGCCCGAATTCTTTATCTAAAGATCAGTGCCATAATCCAAACACAGAAGGAAAAGTGTAAACATAGAACATGGTATCCAAGCGCAGATGGTAAATTGAAAATTAAGATATAACAATGCCAGAATTCGGGATTTATGGAAACAACAACAAAATCAATCAAACAAAAAAAAAAATTGGACAATGACTAAAATTATTACACACAGCAAGCAAGCTATCAAGATCAAAAGCAAATGAATAGCAAAATAATCAACAGTAACAACGCATGAACAAAAAAAAAAAATCCATAAGATAAAAAAATGAAAAATGCTAAGTGTATAGTAGCCGAACCTCTCTCTCTCTCTCTCTCTCTCTCTCTCTCTCTCTCTCTCTCTCTCTCTCTATATATATATATATATATATATATATATATATATATATAATAGGGCTACTATACTTTTATGAGTATAGACGTATTAGACGTATTCGTACTTATAAATTTTTCGTCCTTAAATGAAGGGATGTGCGGTTAAGATGATAGTGATCACTTACTTATAAGTTGTTTATGATGATAAAACATTCGATTCAACGATCAGCTACATTAGTATAGTATATGTTATTAGATATTTAGAAATTAAATTTTATAATTTTTTTACATTATTTATTAAGTCATCAAAGATCCTAAAAAATGACTAATCTAACGACTGATGTGGTATATTTGCAAGTTCAACCGTGTAGAACAATTTAAATTACGTAAAACTTTAATAAAAAAAATTTATTTAATTTCAAGATCAAGATAAAAACTTTCGATTTAAAATTTACATCTTTTATCACTATTTTTTGTAAAATTTTTATTTTCAGCCGTTTATTTTGAGGCTATTCATTCATTAGACAAACGAAGTCAAAAAATTATAAAATTTGATTTCTGAATAGTTCTAATGGCGTAGATCATATTTAATAGGGGGCTAGCTCTATGGAGTTCCAATAACAACTTGTATTCCAAAAAATTATGACTATCTTAATAGCACACAATAGCAAATTATGTTCCAAGATTATCTAATGAGGTTAGAACATATAGTAAAAAAAAAATTCATTATATATTCTAAACAAATACTTTTACATCATTTAAGCAAAACCAAATAAGAAATCAAATATCTAATGAGAAACTTACACATTAAATTGGTAAATTAATGAGTTTCAATATGTCTAGTATAAAATAGCAAGTTAAAATTTAATAATATATATTTTTATACATGAAACAAAATTTAGAGTGGGAAAAAATCATAATTATGTTTAAAATTTTTTCTAAATATGTTGTGTAGAACCCTTTTTCCTTCTGCTAATTATTATATTATTTTAAATGATATTAAAAGTTATACAAACAATAAGAATTTTTTTTTTTTTTTTTCATATAAGGAATTATCACATAAGTCAAGAATGAAGATAGTGATATTATAGTATTTCATTCTTTCCTTTTTTTTATTAGATTTTAAATGTACAATTAAATTGACACGCACTGCACTTTCAATTTTTGTTAATAAAAATTTATTAAATTGATTTATTCTTAAATATTTGAATTATATTTTTGGAAAAAAAAACTTAAAAATTATGGTTTTGCACTATTGTAAGTTTTATACTTATATTTAAATATGAACTTTACTATCTTTCTTTTATACTCTTTATAGAAATTCTTTTTTTTTTTTTTTTTTATTTTTATCTCTACATATGTCAATCTATATGCAACTGCATCTATATAAAATGGGCTATATATTCTTAATTGCATTTAATTCTATTTATTGGCTTTTTAATAAGGCATAATGAAAATTTTTATTTTTTTTCAGTTTTGAAAAAGAATAGTCCATGCATATTTCATCAGTTAATGACAATTATGATTAATCTTTTCATTTAAATTTTCGGTTTTGAAAATGATAGTTTTAAAAACTGAACTTTATTTCATCGAAGTAATGACAATTATATAAAATCAATCAAATCTTATTATATATTAGCTCTTTTAAATTTTTCACTAATGGCCATTTTTTCCCCCTCCAATTGTCGGTGTTTTCTAATAATTTTTTCATCTCGCACATTATTATTTTTTCATTTGAGAACGTCATTTTTTTAACATTATTTTTTATTAAAAAAGGTTTAACCAATTTTTTTTCTTTTCCTTATACTTTTTTTTTGTACCGTTTACATTTGTCATTTTCCAATTATAGCTCCAAAAGAGTAAAAGTAAAAATTTATATTTGAAATTAAAGAATAACAAACAGATGCAATTTTCTGTGAGTTCATAACTAGAAATTAAAAAAATTTCGATACAATTATATTTATTAATTTCATATTCTAAATAGTGTTTATGAATTGAAAATTAATATCATATTAGAATATTTTAAATTTAATCTGAAAATCTTTTCAAAATAATAATTAATACAGCAATATTGAATTCAAATATCAAGCTCTATTTTATAAAAAAAAAAAAATTAAAAAATTATAATTTTTAAAATTTAATTTTAAAATATTCGTGTATTGCATGGGTTACTTGGCACTTGCTAGTAGGGTAATAAAATGAAAGCGCGCTAAACCACATAGAGGTAATTGAAGCTTTCCCAAAATTAAATCATCTAATATAGAACAAGAAAAAGATGTTTGGAAGGAAAAGAAGAAAAAAGAAAGAAATAAATAAAAATGATACCAGTTAGAAAGCATGTCAAGCTTGACGTGAGAGACAAGAATGAAATAAATAAATATACAAATATGGTAGATTGACAAGTACCAAGAAAATTACGCGTACCTGACTTCAATTCTGCTATTCTCTGCTTTGAGCTTTTCTAATTGCTCCTTCAACATTGGATGGCATCCGCTGAAAGATAACTCTCTCAAGGAGGTAGGCAGACCCCTCTCTGGTAGTGAGTTGATCTCGGGACAATGTTGAATCCATAATACTTGTAGGGAAGTCAGGCCATGCAGCCAGGTTGGAAGTGATTTGATATTGGGACAACTAAGAAAGTTTAGGTGTTTGAGTGATGCAAGGATTTGCAACCATTCCTCGTCCTCTCCAACAAACATTGTAGGCTCAGACGACGATATTTCAAGATAGGATAATGAGTTTCTTAGGAATGGTAGTTTAAGAAGGGAGGTGTCGTCAATTACTACATCAGATAACGACCCACTCTTTCCCTGCATTGTAGCATCAAAATTTAATTGCCCTGCTTCTGCAAGCTTTGGACATTTTAAAATGCTCAGATAGTTTAGAGATGAGAGAAACTCCGGTCCACCTAAAGATTTAAGCTCTGGGCAGCTCCAAACAGCCAATTCCGGAGGGATGTCAAGTGACGCAACACTTGCCCCGGAAGGGATACTAAATGCCGACAATTCTTTATAACTAGTTCTTCAAGAGAGGTAAGGTTCTCCAGACTGTTGAGAAGCCCAGCACATGATTCTATTTCCAACCTTCTGATGGAAGCAGGTAATTCCAGTCTCCTTTGGCAGGTGAGTTTCGGGCAATCCATTATTGCCAATTCCTCAAGATAGACAAAGTCTTTAAATCTTTCTGTTGGAAGTGACACTAGCTCTGAACAATATTCGATACGCAAGATTTTGATAACTGGTAAGTAGTCCGGCGACAACCAATTTTCAATACTTTTTATTTTTGGGCACTGTTGTATGGATAACGTAGAAAGAGATGAGCTCTTTATACTGTCATTACCTTCTTTACTTCTATCTTCATCAGTTGACCCTTCATCCCATAGTTTGGGAAATACGTCCAGACCCACATTTAATAGATATAGCTCTTTGAGCAAAGGATGCAGACACGGTAGTTCCGCAAGATTGGGACAATTTTAATGCGGAGTACACTTAGGTAAGGTAAAAATTGTGGCTGCAGCCAATTTGGAGATTTGTTACCAACATAGTTTTTAATTTCCAACTTCTTGAGATTCAAATGCGGCCGGAGGCCTTCAAGCACCTCCATATTAGAGACAATGTTGTCATACACAGAGCTAGTTTCTCCATATCAGACCAATGTAGAACCAACTCATCCAAGTGTTCCTTGTTGTGTAATTTGGCCTGACAAGCATCTTCCCTACTCTCAACATTTTCAAGACATGTAATGCTTAACTTTCCATGAAGTTGCATCAAATCCTTTAGTTCTCCAATTCCATGGCCGTGCTCCTTTAGGACTTTAAATTCCGGCAAACTTCTAAGAGAAGTCAGCTTCCCAATTTCATCTATCATACAATACTCACAAATTTAAATATATAGTTTCGACAAGTTAGTCAACTTTGTAAATTCTTTAGGAAAACTCTCGAATTCATTCCCATATGCAGCCAAAACTTGTAGATTATACAGGCGACCAAGTGATTCCGGTAACCTTCGGATACCATTGTGGGATATATCAAGGTAACGAAGATGTTTTAAATTGCTAATGTTCTCAGGCAACTCTTTGATGTTACAATGATTTATTATAAGTAGCCGAATATTTCTCAGTTGATCGAACCAACATCTAATTGCAGAACTTATAAAGTTAGGCTGCAAATTTTGGGAGAACTGAGAAGAATTCTTTGGGATTAATAAAAGCGACCGCAATTTACTATAGCTGCTTAACTCCATTAGCCAACTTGTTTCCAGGTTAGGGGATATCCATATTGACATATGCCGAACAGTAGACGGGATTCTTTGTTGGCATTTATCATTTTGTATCAGGATAGCTTCATTCTCACTTTGTATCATGATAGCTTCATTCTTTAAAACTGATTGCGCTAGATCATGCATTAAATCATGAATTACAAACCTACTCGATTCTTTTGGTGGAAATGGCTGAAAGAAGGACCTGGTTGTTAGCTCACGCAAGTAGCTAGTTCCCACGATGTGCAGTGGCATGTTTTCTTTAGGTGCAATGAACCCTTGCGCAATCCAAATATCGAGTAGTTGATCTTCAGTGAATTCATAGTCTTTGGGAAAGATCGAACAAAGTGAGAAACAGTGCTTCAAATGTGGTGGGAGATATTGATAGCTCAATCGGAGGGCCGGCAGGATGTCATTTTCCTTCTGTGGCAGCTCCCATATTTCACTGTTCATGATCGTCCTCCAGTGTCCCACATCCATGTCCAAATTCAACAAGCTTCCCACAGTTTTTGCAGCTAACGGAGATCCCTTCAACTTGCTAATAATTTTTCTACCAATGGCTTTTAACTCATGATTGACTTCTGAGTCCTCAAGAAGACCGAAGGCGTATCTCTTGAACAACTTCCAATAAGAATCATTCGGCAAGCCCCTCAACGGGACGGAATTCATTGCGCCCATTATGTCGGCGACTTTTTGAGACCGAGTGGTTGCAATGATCATGCTTCCTCGATGTGTGTTCCTCAACGGTGCATAAAACTTTTCCCATGCCGTTCTATCCTCATTCCACACATCATCGAGGACAAGAAGAAACCTCGTCGGTGACATCATTTTGTTCAGCAACACTTGAAGGGAATTTAAGTTCCTGCCGTCAGTTCGGTACTCGCTTTCTGTTATCTCTTTAATTTGCCTCCCATTTCTCGCATTGTCTATGATCTCTTTAGTCAGCTTTCCCACATCAAAGAAGTCGGAGACGCAAACCCAAATTTTCAGCAGAAAATGTGCGCTCACCCTCGGATCGTTGTAGACAAGCTGAGCCAAGGTAGTCTTTCCCATCCCTCCGATGCCGACGATGGGCAGAACAGACACATTCTCCCTCTTTCTCCTCTTAGCAGGGGCCGACATCCTATCACTACTGCCACTATCATCATCATTACTTGGTCCAGAACCATCAGCCGACTGCAGCAGCAATGCGATCACCTTCTCCAGCTCCTCGTCGCGGCCGATCACGTCTGACTCGGTAACAAACGAGCTCGTCTCACGTTCCGCGGACACGCCGTACCGCTTCGGCTCGTCGTGCAGATTCAACAGCACGATCACCTTCTGCAGATCGGCGGAAACAGCATCCAGCCTGCCTTGTATCTCCTTGATTTGGTCCGGAACGGCAGCAATCCAATTCCTGAATAAAGTAACAGAAGAAGAGAGCATACGACTTGCCTGGCCTTGCTGGTCGCCGTCGATCTTCTGCTGCAGTTCGTGGCAGGCGAAGTCGTCGATGAGGTCCTCCGCGTCGTAGTAGGCATCCTTGAGTTTGGTCAGCAGCTCTTCGAGGTCGGGGTTTCTGATTAAGCGCCAGTGGTCGGCCCTGTCGATGAGGACGCGGATCGCGGGCAGACTGTTGCGCAGCCGGCGGAGGTAGCCCGGGATGGCGGAGTGCTGCTTCCAGCTGTCTGCGACGTTCGTTAGGGCCCACTCCATATTTCTAGTTGAGATCGATCGAATCGCGCACCCTCTCTTCTTGCTCACAGCAGATTAATTAAGCATACGAAAAAGTGGAGTGTCCCCGTGAAGGGAATTGTGAGGAAGAAGAAGAACGATCCACACGGCAAAATAATAGAAAAAAAGAAAATAGCGACTTGACTTTAGTCTTGACCTACTATTAAGCGTGGTTCATGGCAGCAACGAAGAAAATTACTAGGAAAGTGTAACACATGAGTTAAGAAGGTAGAAAAGCAACAGTATAGTGTAGCTTCAATGGCGAGGGGAGCGTCTGGGAGGACTCTGGAGAGAAGAAGAGTAAAGGAAGAAGCTAAGAGACAGAGGAGTAAAAGAGGAGTCAGAGGGGGTATTTACAAAAGTAACCACTGTAATATTTCATATTACAAAAATAGTCTTGTAAAAAATTTATTTATAAAAATAGACTAGGGTCGTGAGGGGATCAAAAAGCGGCAAACCATTTGCCGCTTTCTTGAAAAGCGGCAAATGGTTTGCCGTTTTATAGTCTCCAAAAAGCGGCAAACCATTTGCCTCTTTTAAAAGAGGCAAATGGTTTGCCTCTTTTAAAAGAGGCAAATGAATTGCCGCTTTTAAAAGCGGCAATCTATTTGCCGCTTTTAAAAGCGGCAAACCATTTGCCTCTTTCATACTTTTTTACTCCACAGTCAGGATTCACATAAAAAAAAACCCATTTATACAATTTCCAAATAATACATTTCAAATCACAACATTTGACATCCAAATAATTCAATCACAATATTTAACATCCATACAATTCAATCACAATATCACAACAAGGAATATATCAACATCACAACATCACAATATCACAACATCACAATATCACAACACAAGATCACAACATCACAACACAAGATCACAACATCACACCACAACATCACAACATCACAACATCACACCACAACCAAAAAAAAAGAATGAATGTTCTGAATGTTATGAGCATCAAATATAAATTTCCGAATAATATAATAATGTAAAAATGATATATGCAACAAATAAAAGAAATATGAAAATACCAAGATGTCCTAACAAAAATGTGGACTACTCTCCACGCCCTCGCGACCGTCCACGTTTTCGTCCGCCTCTACCTCCACGTCCGCGTCCGCGCCGCCGACCCAGTGCTCGAATAGGCACATCATCATCATCATCCATCTCAGGCTGTACATGCTCAATGCCATGTATCTCATCAATATGCTCGATGGAGATGCCCTCGACAAGTACATCCGTCCTCTGCGTGTCAAGCACTGATGACTGCGTCCCCTCCAGCGTCTCAGGTACAGGCTCAGCAGTAATATGATCGTGGCGCCGTCGCCTCCGTCGATATGTAGCACCAACTAGACTCACATCTGATGTAGATGGAACATCTGATGTGGATGGAACATCTGATGGAGGGATCGGCGCAACTAAAGTATCAACCTGATGTACCTCAGATGTAGATGGGACGTCATATGAATGAAGTGATGCTGGCTGGAAATCGAAATGAAGGACGTCTGATGTCGAGGGAACGTCGGAATGAAAAATCGGAACGGATGCAGACGGAAAATCGTATGCAGGCGTGGACGTGGAGGGAATATCATCCGGAGGTGGCTCTGGATGCTGTACAGAAGCAGCTAATATAGGGAGTCTCTCTAAGACTCTCTCCATGTCCATCCGTATATATCCTAGAGCGTCCATCAATCCAGACGGCTCTGGAGGATCATCCATCAAATGTCCTAGACTCCGTACAGAACGGCGCAGAGTATCCACCTATAAAATAACACATATTTATATAAACGAACTTTATATAAACCACTACTAATATATAAGGAAAAAATTATTAAATGATCTTACCAAAGTTCGCTCGATATGCCCCCGCGGCAAAAAAGTGAGTGGAGGTCGCTGTACGGGATGAGAAATCCACCTCCTTGTGATATCCCAGTACCACTGCATATACAAGGAGGTGGCTCGTGCTGGATCTGGGTCGACGAATGCACTCTGCTCCGCAATATGATCTAGACGATCAGTCCATCGGAGAATATAAGAAGCATGGAATATAGCCCAGTCCTCTCCCGATCTACCCTGCGATGAAATCCGCCGTATAGCCTCCACAGGCTCTGGTATATGCTGAACTAATCCAAACTGGCGGAAAACTCGATCAGGTAGATGTAACTCCACTATGTGGAAGCATATCAAGCAAATCCTGGCACGCCATACTGCGGAGTCCTCAAGACAAAAAGGTGGAAGACCATGCAAAATCTCCTCAGTATAAGGAGTCCAAGTAACCTGCGAAAAATTAATAAATTTTAATTAATATAAAATTCAAAATTAATCTATATGTATGTAACTTACAAAAATTTTACATACTTGAGACTCCCGCTGCTGATCAAGCTCGTCCCGATAAAACTCAATATCGGTCGCTCTGACATTCCCTCGAAAACGTAAACTCGTATTCCATCTGCAAAAAAAGAAAAAAAAGATAAGACATTATATCACAATACCTAAAATCAATGATGCAAAATATTGTATTAATCATCGAGACATATAAATATTTAACGTACCGACATCCGAGCGGACAATCATCGAGATCTGGCGGAGCCCCAACTCTGTCGGGACGGCCGATATGTATATGGTCCCACGCCCAGATCTATACAGAAAAAACAGATATTTATAATACTGGTAAAAAAATTAAGATTATTATATTTCTAATGCGAACAGTAGTGATTTTACCTGTAATAAAGTACCGAATGCACAACACTCGGTCCTCCCCCTCATCGATGCATTCCCCATTGAGCGATATAGATGGGCCAAAGTAGCTGCGCCCCAAGCTAGCCCGCCACATTCTACAAAATTCTCAAGTAGCGGTAGCCACTTGAGATGTACCCGATATCCAGTGGTGTTTGGGATTAAGCTGCATCCAATTTGATATAATATGTATGCGCGTGCAGCAGCTGCAACCATGGCTGGCGGAGCATCTAGGGGGACATGATGAAAGTGCTGAAATAACCAGTCTACTTTGATCTGACCTTTCTCGATACTATCTGGCTGCATCCCTAGAAGTGTATGACATAAATACGGCCAGTCGCCAGATGCTCGTCCCGTGACAGGCTCGCCAGAAACTCGTAGTCCAGCTATAATGGCCACGTCGCGCAGCGTCACTGTCATCTCGCCGTGGCGTAAATGGAATGTCTCTGTCTCGCGTCTCCATCGCTCCGTCAATGCGCCTAACAGAGCCTGATCTAGCTGAATGCGTCTGAGGCGAGAGACATAGAAAAAACCAGCCTGTCGTAGTAGGTCCACCACCCCCGGATGCTCCACGGTCCACGAGTTCAGTTTACGGCCATGCTCCCGCCACTGAACTGGTGCGTACCCCTACACACACAGTAAATATATTAGATTTAAATTTCATAAAAATATATAGTATATACTTTATAAATGAACTGACCTCGTCTCGTACATAGCTCGAACGGTGACTCGCCTGGTCTGACAGAACTGAAGGATCAACTGGCCCGATCTCCTCGCGATGGTCCATCTGCAAACAAAGTATACAAACTATTAGCCTTTCATTAGAATGTGGTAATATAATTTGAAATTTTTAAAATTATAAGTAGACAACCATAAACAAACAACCTAATACCTCTACGTCTACGACTTTCAGTTCTTCTATCTTGATTATTGGGACAAGTACTCCTATAATGTCCCTGTTGTTTACAAATAGAGCATTTAGTCCTTCGCATCCCCTCTCTATCGTCCATGGCATTTCGAATACGTGTGGATTTGGGACGGCCTTTTTTCCTTCTTATAGGTGGGGGCGCCAACGGTGGTCCTTGAGGTCGTGGCCAGCTCCTTTTGTCAGGAACAGGATGGAATTGTGGGGCATAAGCATTACGGTAATTGTCACATGTATACCATTCAGAACATAAAGTATAGTAGTCAATGTTCATATGACCATTACTGCAAACGGCTAAAAGATGTGAGCATGGCAATTTAGTTAATTCATATTGTCGGCACGAACATGTTGAGCTTAACCCATTAAGAATTACCTTATACATATGATCTCTAGTACTAACTTGAAATTCCATTGGGCCGTACCGAGTTACATCATATCCTCTAGCGAGTGTCATATTTTGTCTAACTACGGCTTCTTGTTTTGGTGCCAATATTGTTGTATATGTCTCACCCTTCTCACGACGCTTCAGAAAATAACTGTTGACCTTAAAGAATGTAGCTGCCACAAATGCCGTGATAGGCAAACCACGTGCATCTTTAAGTACTCCATTTAAACTCTCTGACATATTGGTCGTCATTACCCCAAAACGCCGACCTCCATCGAATGCCTTCGCCCAATATTCCCTTTCTCCTTGAAGCTCGTGCACCCACTGCCAAGCCTCCGGATTGATCTCTTTTAATTGGTCCTTTTGCTCATAATATTCTCTTGCGGTTGCAGCACATCCTATACCCGTATAAAATTTATTGAGTAAGTTTTCATTTTTAAACCCCGCTTTTTTCATATTAGCTTTCAAATGGCGGAGGCACCAACGGTGAGTATGACCGTCGGCTCTCGAAAACTCCTCAAGAACAATTTCTTTTAGCCCAGGGAATCGATCTGAAATCAGACAAATGGATCGATCACCTGTCACAAAATACTTTAAATGACGTAAAAACCAACGCCAACTAGCCGCATTCTCTCCCTCACAAATAGCAAAAGCCAACGGGTACAATCCATTATTGGCATCTACAGCTGTTGCAATCAATGCATGCCCCTGATACTTTCCATACATATGAGTTCCATCGATGCTCAGCAATGGTAAGCAAGCAGAGAACCCGGTAATTGACGGTCCAAACGCCCAAAATAAGCGTCCAAACTGCCTAACCCCATCTGGCCGGGGCCTGTTATCGAGCCGCCATTTAGTCCCCGGGTTCGCGCGCTGCAACGCGGATAAAAACCGACCAACATCGGTGTATGATTCCTCCCAACCACCAAAAATAATCTGTAATGCTTTATTTCTGGCCTGCCACGCCTTCGAATATGGAATCGTCACATGCAATTCAGAACGCATCTTTACTTGTATTTGCGCCGGCGTCAAAGAAAGTTTGACTTTCAATGATGGAAGAATGCGTGCACATATAAGAGATGATGTACAATTTCTATGGGCAGTGTTCACCACCGGAAGTAGACAAGTATGCTGCCCGGCATATGTTTTGACTCTAAAAAAATTCGCATCCTTTGGTACCGAAGCATGTAATCTCCAAGGACACGAGTCAACCATACATCTCACTGTATAAGCTTTTGTGGTCGACTTTAACACTTTCATTTGCACGTTGTGAGAAATGTGCCATTCCTCAAGAGTATGCAATAAACTTGATTTGTCACTGAACACACGCCCAACCCATGATCCATCAATAGTAGGAGGGGACTCTTCAATTTGAGCACGATCGAATTCAGTGGGATCGATTTCATACTGCTCCATCCATTCGGCATCATCTACAAACTGCTCTGGATGATCTATGAAATCGATACCTTCATCTGGATCATCTACATATTCATTATTTGCGGTTGGATCATCGACATCAGCATATATGATATCTGAAAGGACGCCCAGTCCGCCGTCATGATCCGCATCACTGTGGTGAACTTCCGCCACCCCCGGATGCACATCATCCTCATGATCAGTATTATGTTGTTCTTCTAAAATTTCTTGTTGCACCTCCGCTTGCTCCACTTGGTGCACCTCCGCTTGAATCTGATTTTGTATCCCCTCAAACTCGGTTACGGCATGATAGGATCCAAAGTCATGTACATCTCCCAACGGATAGGATCCCAAGTCATGCACATTGTGAGAAGACGGATTTCTGCATATATTTTTCATTATTAATCTCTCACTACAAAAGTTATATGATAAAAATATTTATAATGTATCATTACTAACCCATATTCGTATGTAGCGTTTTGTTGTCCACCAAGTGGAGCGAGCGATCTGGATGTCGTGGCAAGATCACTACAACGTGGGAGAGACGGAGGACGGACAACTCCGTACTCTCTGCAATTGAATAACTAATCAATTTAAACGTTTATTTTAACTAAAAAATTATATAAAGCCACAATTTGTAATACTAACCTAGATATATTTGCTCCACCTCCGATGTCATCATGAAATGGTTCTCTTTCAGCCATAGGAGATATTACATCTACGTCTAATTCACTATTTAACATTCTTGAATAATAGCCGTGAGATGCAACCATCTGCTTCTCAATATAGATTATCAAGCATGAACAATTCCTTGATAATGCCATCATACCACACAATGAGTCATCATCCGTAATTTCAATCACATCATATTGATTTCCTCCCATTGGATATCGAACTTTAATAATTAGAAGCCACTCATCTCTTCTTATATTGGTAATTCTATACATTTTTCTCTCAAAATCCCTAAATGTAATATTCATTGGAATGCCACTTAATTTCTTACGACCCCCAATATACTGTGGATTATAATCTTGTATAATAAGTTGTCCATCCCAGTTAACACTAATAGCTACATTTTGAGCCATCCTAATTTCAACAAAAAAATAATATTCAGAAAAATAAAATACTAAAAAAATGCATCTAATAATATTAGATATTAAATAATGCATCTAATTATATAATAATTTTCTATTTAATTCTTATTTTAATCCACATCACTAAAATAATATTCAGGGGAGGGTATTCTACAATCTATTTTTGTATTTAAAGAATTATAAAATGAAACGAGGGACCTAAGGTGAGCATCACAACAAAGAGATCACTGGTAAAAATATGGTTCAGATTCACATGATCTAAAAATATGTATCTAGCACAAGAATAAATGGAATTACAGCATTTACAGAATTGTGATAAAAAAAATAGCACATGGAGACTTAGTACAGCATTTACAGCAAATGGAATTACAGCATTGTGATAAAAAAATAGCAAATGGAATTACAGCATTTACAGAATTTTTATTACAGCATTTACAGAAAAATTTGCAAGCACATGGAGACTTAGTACATTTACAGAAAATCAGCATTTACATGGACATTTACAGAAAATCAGCATTTACAAGGATACTTACAATGCCAGAAAAATCATCATTTACAAGGATACTTACACGAATATAATGCATTTATAACTATAGTTTAGAGGGTTGCTTCACACATTTGCAAGCATATGGAGAAATTTACATAGTTTACATAGTTTACCATTTATCAAAACTTTGCAAGCACATGGAGTACTAGAGGGAAGAATGTACCTCGAAATGCACTGTGCGGAGGAGTTTGGGGGAGTAGTGTGCGGGAGTAGAGAGAGAGAGAGAGAGAGAGAGAGAGAGAGAGTGGGCGCGCGGGGAAGTACAGTGCGGCACTGTGCGGGCTGCGTGAGCGGGAGAAGAAGAAGAAGGAGAGAAGAAGAAGAGAAGAAAAGAAGAGAAGAAAGCGGGCGGGCGGCGCGGCTAGGGTTAACTTATTGAAAGCGGTGAATCATTCACCGCTTTTAAAAGTGGTAAATGGTTTACTGCTTTTAAAAGCGGTGAATCATTTAACGCTTTTAAAAGCGGTGAATGATTCACCGCTTTTAAAAGCGGTAATTTATTTGCCGCTTTAATAGGGTTTAGAATTTTTTGTAGGCTTATGAAAGCGGTAAATGGTTTGCCGCTTTTAAAAGCGGCAAACCATTTGCCGCATAAGCCTATTTTTGTAATAAAAATTTTCAGAAGCCTATTTTTACAATTAAAAAAAATTTTAAGATTATTTTTAAAAAAAATTCGAGTCAGAGCGGGGTAGGTGGGATGTGACAAGAGCAACTCTGGAGGCTTCTCTTCGGAGCGGGCAAAGGAGCGTAACGGGCGCAACCCGAGAAGCAGCCACAGTTGGAGGACAACACTGTAGCAAGTCAAGGCCCAGTCCAAACCCAGTAGTGATACTCACATTAGGCCCAACAGTAGCCCAGTAGTCAATAAGCACAATGCTAATTAGTACTTGTAATAGGTTACAATTATATAGGAGTCTAATATTAAGTCACATATAAATAGCAGTTTGTAAAAAAGAGGAGGAGGAATGAAAATATTGAATCAAGCATTTTTCTCAAACCTTCTACTGTATCTCCTTTCTTCTTCCCCAATTCAACTTCTTTCCCCAATTTCTCAGCTCAACTCTCTCAATTTCCCCCTACTATCCCCAATATCTCTCCTTCTTGCCTCACCATCATCTTTCCCGCCAAGCCGATCTCAGAGCGATCTCATTCTCGACGGCTGCGGTTCGTCCGATTTGTTACAGAAAGTTCCTCCGAGTAGGGCAAAAATAAATTACAGTTTCGTTTAAGATTCAGACAAAATTACATTACTCACTACATGCGGTAAAAAAATATATTTTTATCATTTCATTAAAAAATATAAAAATATTTTTTTATATGTTTTTGTCCTAATTTTATTTTATTTAATAATATTAAATAAATTTCAATATCAAACCGCCCTATTTTGAATTTGGGATTTGATAAGAAGTTGGTAATTTTTTTATCTTTGGTTCATTAATCAGTAATCAAAATATAAACTTCTCTAGCTGAAAAATAGTTGGAGTTGTTAAACTTGATAAAAAATTTAATTAAAATTATGAAATCTTCAATTTAATTAACTAAAATGTGTCAAAACAATATGGTTCAGATAAAGCACGCATTAATAAATTAAAGATTAAAAACTAAGCCACTACTTCAATTCGAATAAAATAGTTTCAAGAGCTGCTTCAAAATGGCATATGAATGAGGGGTCCTCCATACAATTTTTATCTTTTCCTATCTCTTATTTCTTATTAGTAGGTTGGTAGTCACTTTCCACTGAGAAAAAAGAAAGCAGAAAACAACTAGAGATCTTTTCTCCCAATTAAGTGGTTTAAGTGACTTTCCTGGATGTTCCCAAAAACTAAAAAAATAAATAAATTAGGACTTACAGTTTTTATTATTATTTTTTTTTTATTTTTGACTTCTTGTTGGAGACATGAATGCTGGTTTTTCTTCTTTTTTTTTTTTCCAAGGGAAAAGTAGAAAGGTAGTAATCTTCATTTTTCTAAGAATGAAAAAGAAAATATTTTTTTTATTTATACGGTTTTATTTTTTTTGGGTAGAAAGTTCTTTGATTTTTAATATGTTTGATTTAAATTGTTAGAATTTTATTGTATCTAATCAATGGCAGTAATAGTTATTCTAATTAATGACAGCAGTTGTACATGCATGCACAATATATTTAATGCTCAGTGTTGGAAAATTTTTGTTTATAAATTTTTTTAGCAAAATAATATTTTAATTAATGTAAATTTAAAATATTTAAATTTGTATATTTGCATGTAAATTACAATTATACTATTACTAAACAGAAGTAAGGATTAGATGAAATTCGTGAGTCAAGACGTGCAGATGCACTATCCCAAAAATAAAATTGTCTCTTCACGTGCGAAGCTCCGACAATTACTTCTAACAATACAACGATCACTGTTTATCCCGTCGACACGACTCTACGATGGCGCAGAGCGAATCCGCCGACTTTTAGAGATCCGGTAAAAGATAAAGCTAAATATAGAAGGAATAGTAAAGCTCAGTATAAAAGTAGGTTAAATCTGTAAAATATTATAGTGTACAGTAAATTAGAATCTTTATATAGACATAACCAACAATATCCATATATATATGGCTCACTTGAAGCCCACCTCAAGGTAGGGTCCAATGGCTAAATCTCGAGTTAGCTATTGAACCTTACCGAGGAGGTCCTTGGGCAGCCCATCAGGCACTTCTCAAGACAAGCCTCATGAGTAGCCCGAGAAGACCCTTCCCAAGTCAAGATTAAGCCCGGCAAAAATAAAAAAGCATATAAAAAAAGAATCAGATCAAAATCACGCACACTGCCGTCTGCCCAGCTCATACTCGCATGTTTTTAAGAAAAGTCTAAAATCTCACTTTTTCCTAACTAACATACTCAAGAATGAAGGAATATATAAATAGTAACCACATATGATGAGTTTTTGATGTGGAATTAAATATCACATATGGTGAGCAAAAATTTTGAGCTCCCAGATAAAGCTCATTGTTATTGGGCCACCCAGAAAACTTATAGGTAAAAAACAAATTTTAAATCACCAAAAACTAATAAAATACTACCACTCAGCACCATTTACAGCCTACGAGAATAAAATATATGAAATATTTATAGCAACAATCAAATTATTAATTAAGTTCTTTCGAGCAAAAATAAACCATAATATCAACTCAAAGCACAAGAAAGACACTTGCTGTACATTAAAACTTAAATTATATCCATTGTCACCAAAGATAATAATTTTAATACTATTACTTCAATTCTTTATCAGAGCACCCAAAATAAATATAACAACATTCTTAATTGCATATATATATTCTTATATTTAAATATGAACTTTACATATATATATATTCTTAATTGCATTTAATTCTATTTATTAGTATTTTAATAAGGCATAATGGAAAACTTTTATTTTTTTCAGTTTTGAAAATGAATGGTCCATATTTCATCAATTAATGACAATCAAGATTAATCTTTTCATTTAAATTTTCGGTTTTGAAAATGATAGTTTTAAAAATTGAACTTTATTTCACCGAAGTAATGACAATTATAATCAATCAAATCTTATTTTATATCAGCTCTTTTAAAATTTCCACTAATTGTCATTTTTTCCCTCCCTCCTATTGCCCATGTTTTCTAATAGTTTTTTTCATCTCTCACATTATTATTTTTTCATTTGAGAACATCATTTTTTTTACATTATTTTTTATTAAAAAATTAAGGTTTAACCAATTTTTTTTTTTCCTTATACTTTTTTTGTACCGTTTACCTTTGTCATTTTCTGATTATAGCTTCAAAAGAGTAAAAGTACAAATTTATATTTGAAATTAAAGAATAACGAACAGGTGCAGTTTTCTGTGAGCTCATAACTGGAAATTAAAATTTTTTTGATACAATTATATTTATTAATTTCATATTCTAAATAGTGTTTATAAATTGAAAATTAATATCATATTAGAATATTTTAAATTTAATCTGAAAATCTTTTCAAAATAATAATTAATACAGCAATATTGAATTCAAATATCAATCTCTATTTTATAAAAAAAAAATTAAAAAAATTATAGTTTTTAAAATTTAAAATTTAAAATTTAATTTTAAAATATTCATGTATTGCACAGGTTAATTATTTGCGAGTAGGGTAATAAAATGAAAGCGCGCTAAACCACGTAAAGGTAATTGAAGTTTTTTCAAAATTAAATAATCTAATATAGAACAAGAAAAAGATGTTTGGAAGGAAAAGAAGAAAAAAAAAAAAAAAAAGAAATAAAATTGATACCAGTTTGAAAGCATGTAACGTAGTTTGATGTGAGAGACAATTTTTTGAGGGAAAGGCAGCGATGTGAGAGACAATTAAGAATGAAATAAATAAATATACAAATATGGTAGATTGAGAAGCACCAAGAAAATTACGCATACCTGACTTTAATTCTACTATTCTCTGCTTTGAGCTTTTCTATTTGCTCCTTCAACATTGGATGGCCGTCTTCCAAAGTTAACAGTCTCAAGGAGGTAGGCAGACCCTTCTCTGGTAGCGAGTTGATCTCCGGACAGTTGATAATTCTTAAATATTGTAGGGAAGTCAGGCCATGCAGCCAGGTTGGAAATGACTTCATATTGGGACAATATCTAAAGATTAGCTCTTTAAGTGATGCAAGGATTTGCAACCATTCCTCGTCCTCTCCAACAAACATTGTAGGCTCAGAAGACGAATATATTGTAAGCATCATGAGAGAGGATGATGAGTTTCTTAGGAATGGTAGTTTAAGAAGGGAGGTGTCGTCAATGTGTACTTCAGATAACGACCCACTCTTTCCCTGCATTGCAGCATCAAAATTTAATTGCCCTGCTTCTTCTGCAAGCTTTGGACATTCTGCAATATATATCTCCTTTAGAGATGAGAGAATTCGAAACTCCGGTCCACCTAAAGATTTAAGCTCGGGGCAGCTCCAAACATGCAATTCCCGGAGGGATGTCAAGTGACGCAATGCTTGTGCAGGAAGGGATACTAAATGTCGAAATTTGCTTATTATTAGTTCCCTAAGAGAGGTAAGGTTCTCCAGACAGTTGGGAAGCGACTTTTCGAGCTCACCACATGATTCTATTTCCAACCGTGTGATGGAAGCAGGTAATTCCAGTCTCCTTTGGCAGGTGAGTTTCGGACAATCTATTATTGTCAATCGCTCCAGAGAGACAAAGTCTTTAAATCTTTCTGTTGGAAGTGACACTAGCTCTGAACAAGATATAATACGTAAGATTTTGATAACCGGTAAGTAGTCCGGCGACAACCAATTTTCAATACTTGTTATTTTTGGGCACTCTTGTATGGATAATGTAGAAAGAGATGAGCTCTTTACACTGTCATTACCTTCTTTAGTTCTAGCTTCATCAGTTGACCCTTGATCCCATAATTTGGGAAGTACGTCCAGACCCACATTATCTAGCTCCAGCTCTTTGAGCAAAGGATGCAGACACGGTAGTTCCGCAAGATTGGGACAATTTTTAATGTGGAGTACACTTAGGTAAGGTAAAAACTGCAGCCAACATGGAGATTTGTTACCAACATAGCTTCTAATTTCCAACTTCTTGAGATTCAAATGCGGCCGGAGACCTTCAAGCACCTCCATATGGGAGACAATGTTGTCATACACAGAACTAGTTACTCTCATAGCGGACCATTCTAGAACCAACTCATCCAAGTGTTCCTTGTTATGTAATCTGGCTTGACAAGCATCATCCCTACTCTCAACATTTTCGAGACATGTAATGTGTAACTTCCCATGCAGTTGCATCAAATCCTTTAGTTCTCCAATCCCATGGTCGTGCTGATCCTTCAGGACTTTAAATTTCGGCAAATTTCTAAGAGAAGTCAGCTTCCCAATTTCATCTACCATGCAAAACTTTTCTTCTTCAATATAAAGTTTCGACAAGTTAGTCAACTTCCTAAATTCTTTAGGAAAACTCTCGAATTTATTCCCATATGCAGCCAAAACTTGTAGATTATACAAGCGCCCAAGTGGTTCCGGTAACCTTTGGATACCATTGTGGGATATATCAAGGTTTTTTTTTTTTTTTTTGATTAAACAGGGGTGTACCCCATTTGATAACAAAGTTCAGAAAGAGGGGGTGGTTAGAAGAGAAAATACAACAGAGTACCCAAGCATGTCCGCACCATACAAAAAAGCACAAACCCGACCGACATAACACTAGACCCAACCACTGGAACACACCAGCCCCCGAACACACCCCCTACAATCCGCGCGCCCTCAAGTTTTTGTCCCAGAATTGAACCGCTGCTATCACTCTACACTCGACTTGCGCTAAGTTGGAAAGCCGATTGTTGAAAATCCTCGAGTTCCGCTCCATCCATAACTCCCAACACGTCGCCGCAACACACAGATCTATGAATTCCCTTGATAGGCCCGAAAGGGGGGCTCTAATAGTAGCCCAGAAGGAAGGCAGATCCCTCGGATGGAGGTGCCCACTCACCGGAGAGACCCTCAGCCTACTCAGCAGCCGTTTCCAGAGTGCTTTTGCGAAGACACAGGAAAAGAGGAGATGGTCCAGACTCTCTTGATTCCTGGCACAAAGCACGCAGATAGAAGGACCAAACCACCCCCGTCGAGCTAGCGTATCGGCGGTGAGTAGCCTGTTCCTTGCCGCTAGCCAGAGAAAGACCTTGATCCGAAGTGGTGCCTTAACTTTCCACATAAAGGGGGTTGGGCCGCCCTTTACTCCCGAGAAAACCAAAAAGGAGTAAGCATTCCTGGAGGTAAAAAACCCAGAGCTGCTCCAGCGCCACACCAGCAGGTCGTTGGAGTTGGATAGCGTGCAGTTTTGTACCAAAGCTCTTAGCTGCTGAAGTTCCACGCTCTCCGCCAGTGATAAGGGTTGGAAGAAAGCCGAGTCCCAACATAGAGAATACCTACGCAGCGAGCAGTCAACCGATAAGTGCTTGATTTTCGCCACCTCAAACAGGTTGGGGAGGAGATACATAAGAGCGAATTCCCCCAGCCACCTCGCAGCCCAAAAAGAAGTTGACCGACCGTCGCCCAACGAGAAACAGACCGAAGTAAAGAAAGGGTGCGCGAGCCTGAGCATGTCTTTCCAAATAGGGGAACACCCGGTAGGGAACTTGCCGTTAGTCGATGGAGGACGGAGTCTGTAATACTTTGACCTAATAACCTGTACCCAAGGGGTCGACGGCGAATTGAAAAGATTCCAAAGACCCTTCATTAGGAGGGATGAGTTAGTCGAACGCAGCTGTCGGACTCCGATCCCTCCTAGCCGCCTGGGTCTACAAACTGTTTCCCAATTCACCAGACAATGGAAGCCATTGTTAAGCCTTTTGCCCTTCCAAAAAAACCCTCTCCGGATTTTCTCAATAGCCGCAATTACCCAAGCTGGCAGCCGAAAAGCTGAGCAGAAGTATGTGGGGATGCCCGAAAGTACCGAGTTCAGAAGGACAAGCCGGCCGCCTCGGGAAAGCGTACAGCTTTTCCACCCAGCCAGCCGACGGTCAAGCTTCTCGATCAAGGGTAGATAATCCGCCTTACGCAACTTCTTCGGAGAGAGGGGAAGACCGAGATAAGTAAGGGGGAAGTCGCGCAGGGGGCAATTGAAGAAAGTGCCCAAGCTCGAAGCCTGCTCGACCGACAAATTGATGGGGGTAATGGAGCTTTTCCGGAAATTGATGCTAAGGCCCGAGCTCGCCGAGAAATTTTCAAGGATCAGCTTGATGACAGCGGCCGACCGACTAGAACCATCGAAAAAAATCATCAGGTCATCAGCGAACTGGAGCGAGTGAAACTTGTGCTCCCCCACTACCACCGCCGGCAAAAGGTCCGCATCGACTGCCGATTGGAACATCCTGAACAGCACATCCACGCAGAGGATGAAGAGCAGCGGCGAGAGAGGATCCCCTTGACGCAAACCTCTCGCACACTTGAAGGTTTCCCCTTTTACCCCATTTAGAAGCACCGCCGTCGATGCCGAAGAGAGGAGCCCATCGATCCACCGGATCCATCTGTCCCCGAAGCCTCTCGCTACAAGTACCTCGATAAGGAAGCTCCAATTAACATGGTCGAAGGCTCTTTCAAAATCGAGTTTAAGAACAGCGGCCGAAGACTTAGCAGAGTGGACATGGTGCACCAGGAAATGAGCGCAAAAGAAATTGTCGAGAATGTGCCGACCCTTGATGAAGGCCGACTGGTGGGGATCAATTAAAAGATGGACACACTTCTGAAGCCTTGCCGCCAGCACTTTCGAAATGAGTTTCGAAAGGCTATGAACGAGACTGATAGGCCGAAAATCACGCGCGGTCGAGGGCTCGGCTCCCTTAGGAATGAGACAAATCCAACTGGTATTGATCGAGTCTAGGTCCACCGCCCCAGTATAGAACCCCTCGAAGACGTCCATCACGTCTGATCGGAGAGTGCCCCAAAACTTCTGGTAGAAGAGCATAGGAAACCCATCCGGCCCCGGGGCCTTCTCTGGAGCCGAAGAGAAGACGGCCTTGGTCACCTCTTCCGAAGAGAACGGGATTTGGAGGGAAGCCAAATCGGTGGAAGTATCCCCGTATAGGAGATGAAGGTCGAGCGAGGCCGTCGGAGCAGCCTGCACACCTAGCTGTTCGCGGAAAAACAAAAGAAAGGGATATATCAAGGTAGCGAAGATGTTTTAAATTGCTAATGTTCTCAGGCAACTCTTTGATCTCACAATGATTTATTATAAGTAGCCGAATATTTCGAAGTTGATCGAACCAGCATCTAATTGCAGAAGTAAAGTTAGGCTGCAAATTTTGGGAGAATTGGGAAGAATTATTTGGGATTAATAAAAGCGACCGCAATTTACTGTAGTTGCTTAACTCCATTAACCAACTTGTTTCCAGGTTAGGGGATTTCCATATTGACACATGCCGAACAGTAGATGGGATTTTTCGTTGACATTCATCATTTTGTATCATGATAGCTTCATTCTTTAAAACTAATTGTGCTAGATCATGCATTAAATCATGAATTACAAAACAATTAAATTGTTTTGGCAGAGATGGCTGAAAGAGGGACCTAGTTGTAAGCTCACGCAAGTACCTAGTTCCCACGATGTGAAGCGGCATGTTTTCTATAGGTGCAATGAAGCCTTGTGCTTTCCAAATATCGAGTAGTTTCTCTTCAAGGAATTCATAGTCTTTGGGAAAGATCGAACAAAGTGAGAAACAGTGCTTCAAATGTGGCGGGAGATATTGATAGCTCAACTGGAGGGCCGGCAGAATGTCATTTTCCTCCTGTGGCAGCTCCCATATTTCACTGTTCATGATCATCCTCCAGTGTCCCACATCCATGTTCGAATTCAACAAGCTTCCGACAGTTTTTGCAGCTAACGGAGATCCTTGCAACTTGCTAATAATTTTTCTTCCAATGGCCTTTAACTCATGATTGACTTCTGAGTCCTCATGAAGACCGAAGGCGTATCTCTTGAACAACTTCCAATAAGAATCATCTGATAAGCCCCCTAAATGGATAGAGTCCATCGTGCCCATTATGTCGGCGACTTTTTGGGACCGAGTGGTTGCAATGATCATGCTTCCTCGATGCGCATCCCTCAACGGTGCATAAAACTTTTCCCATGCCGTTCTATCTTCATTCCACACATCATCGAGGACAAGAAGAAACCTCGTCGGTGACATCATTTTGTTCAGCAACATTTGAAGGGAATTTAAGTTCCTGCCGTCAGTTCGGTACTCGCTTTCCGTCATCTCTTTACTTTGCCTTCCATTCACCGCATTGTCTATGATCTCTTTAGTCAGCTTTCCCACATCAAAGAAGTCGGAGACGCAAACCCAACTTTTCAGCAGAAAATGTGCGCTCACCCTCGGATCGTTGTACACAAGCTGAGCCAACATAGTCTTTCCCATCCCTCCGATGCCGACGATGGGCAGAACAGACACATTCTCCCTCTTTCTCCTCTTAGCAGGGGCGGGGGCGGACATCCTATCACTACTGCCACTATCATCATCATTACTTGGTCCAGAGCCATCAGCCGACTGCAGCAGCAATGCGATCACCTTCTCCAGCTCCTTGTCGCGGCCGATCACATATGACTCGGTAACAAACGAGCTCGTCTCACGTCCCGCGGACACGCCGTACCGCTTCGGCTCGCCGTGCAGATTCAACAGCACGATCACTTTCTGCAGATCGGCGGAAACAGCATCCAGCCTGCCTTGTATCTCCTTGATTTGGTCCGAAACGGCAGCAATCCAATTCCTGAATAAAGTAACAGAAGAAGAGAGCAGACGACTTGCCTGGCCTTGCTGGTCGCCGTCGATCTTCTGCTGCAGTTCGTGGCAGGCGAAGTCGTCGATGAGGTCCTCCGCGTCGTAGTAGGCATCCTTGAGTTTGGTCAGCAGCTCTTCGATGTCGGGATTTCTGATTAAGCGCCAGTGGTCGGCCCTGTCGATGAGGACGCGGATCGCGGGCAGACTGTCGTGCAGCCGGCGGAGGTCGCCCGGGATGGCGGAGTGCTGCTTCCAGCTGTCGGTGACGTTCGTTAGGGCCCACTCCATATTTCTAGTTGAGATCGATCGAGAAGCGTACTGTCTCTTCTTGCTCACAGCAGATTAATTAAGCATACCAATTCTTGCTCACAGCAGATTAATTAAGCATACCAAAGAGTGGAGTGTGTGAAAGGGAATTGTGAGTCAGAAGAATCATTCACACCACAAAATAATAGGAAAAAAAGAAAATAACGACTTGACTTTAGAAAATAATAGAATGCATCTAAACTATCCCTATTGAATATTTGAATGGCTGATAAGTGATGGTGCTGATTCTGAGCACAAAAATTTTCTGAACGCGTTGCGCATGCACTTCATAGAATAAACTAAATGGAAAAGTTCCCAAAAGACCAAAAATAATTGGACCCACCAAATCCAATTATGTAGGACAACGTGGCCCACAATTAAGACTTTAATTCGATAGAGAGGTGCTTGTAGATCTTTTTAGACTTAAATTATTTCAATCAATCAAATAAGGACTTCTTTAAATTAACTTCTTTTTTTTTTTTTTTTTTTTTTTTTAACTGAGAGCATTTGAATAATTAAAAGACGCCAACTGAAATGCCGTGTTTCTTGTAGAGTGTTCCCCACCAGATAATTTTACCCGCAATTACTTTGCAGTTAAATCTCCAAACTAGTCTCAAAAGTTTTGAGCCCGAGAAAGATGATATTATTTGAATTGAAAAAATAAAAAAAAGGCTTACTTCTCCAAAAGAGTTTCACACACACGAAAAAAATAGTTTCGAATCATAATGTTTTGATCCTTCATATTGGGAGCACTTAGAAATGAAGCAGATTGAATATGTATCAGATTGCCGTATTCAATATCCATGCTAGTAGTTCACAATCTTTGTAAAAAATGATTAACAACAATCAATTGCTCAATCTACATGAAAGCATCTGAAGCTGCACAATATAGTAGTCAAATCGCCACCTGCGATAATTTTACAGTAACACCCATAACTAAAGTTTCATAAGGTATTTTACAGCCTCATAGAAGACGAGTTCAGTTCATTAATTTCTTGAACAAGTTAAGAAACACATTTGAGTACTCATGACTAACATATACACCATGAGTCCATGATTTGAAACAGAAAGGAAACGAAATACAAGAACGAACAGTCGTGACCATATCAACAAGCTTCGATTTCTACCATCCAATATATAGATTGAATAAATTACACCATACACATTGAGTACTGAAAGGTGGAGCAGTAAGAGGAGGGGAGTTAGTGACAATCGCTGCCGCATGGTGGTTCATCTAGCTGGAGCAGAACAAAAAAATTTTAAAAAATTTGAAAAAAACAACGGGTTGCCAACTCTCTGAGATTTGCTCTGTCATGGATTTATGGGGACTACACTGCCGCTAGCTTTTTTTTTTTTCTCCTGAGGCCCAGTTGCCTTCTTCTGTAGCCCGATTGAAACAGAGCTCTAAAACTCAACAAACTAAGTTCCAGACCAATTCGGAAGCCGGGAATAGGGATTCGGGGGTCCGAATTGACTTTTGAAGGGTCTATTTAAAGAATTCTCCTCTCTTGAGGTATTGGACATACAAAATTTTCCCAAACTCAGCAGCAAAAGGAAATTGGTCTTGCCATCATCCATGTTGTTACTTAAAATAGATTCTTGCGGTGATCTAGACCAAGTCACTTCCCAGTTGCCTACAAAATCTGACATCTCTCCCAAATAGAATGCCTGCCAGGAAATGTGTTGGGTAACTTGACAACTCTTAAGTTATTAAAGAAAGCGAACTGTCCAAAGCTAAGGTTTTTAGGCAGATCGGACGCACTTACATCACTCAAATTCGTGAAATATTTCAGACTGCCCTGGGCTTACAGAATTCGAGCCATTGATGTCTGTCAAAAAAGTGTCGACAGAGGAAGATACATCGATGCTGGAGTTGGTCATTGACAGCACTGCACTTCTCCAACTTTCATTTTTCAGAACTTTGTTGCCCTCCACCATGTCTCTTGAAATCCTGAGATCCTCTGAAAGTCTGATGTCCGTTGGAGGGGACGAGGACTGGGCGCAAATCCTCAAATTGCTTCATTGTTTATCGTTTGAATGCTGTTCTTATCTCAAATCATACTGCCAGCTTGGTTCCACAGCTTGACTTCCTTGCAAGAGTTGATAACAAATGATTGCCCTGAGATCGTCTTACTGACGAGCCTGCCTACCACCCTGGAATACTTATACTTTCCAACTGCAATTCAGTGTTGACAGAGCAGCTGAAAATGCATGAAGCAGCGATACAGCAGCGTCGATCTCATAGATTTGCAGCAGGTCCTTCTAACACCGTCATTTAGGTATGTAAATCCTTCTGTTCCTTGCCACTCGAGTCCAGATATAGTAGATGATTCTTAATCTGATTAATTTTTCGTACTTTAATCGATAACAGATGGAATCATCTGAAATCATGACTACCAATTTTATAGATTTTAATTATTTCTGCTGCTTCTTTCCGTTACAGCAATGGCAAGGGATGTAATGATATATATTTTGTATTTCTGTATTCATTCTGTTTATTTTACTGTTTTATTTTGTAAAACGGAAATGTTTTCGTACTGCCAAGAGCAATGAAGGAGGTTGTATGTTCCATTTGATTTACCTGCTCAAACTTTATCCCTTTTTTTTTTATCCTCAACTTGCTTGATGCAGTTAAACTATTAAACATGGTGGTTGTTGTTGCTGTTGTTTAATCAACCCTGGTTGGATTTATTGATCAAAACTTTTTCTGTTGTTATATTTTTTGGGATGCTCATAAGGATATTAAAATAGAAATGTGTTAAATATACATTATCTTTAGAAACAGAGACTATTTTTCTGATTCTCTGATGGATATAATTGAAGCTTTTATAGCAAGGTTTTTTTTTTTTTCTGGTAGGGTTAAGAATTCTCTATGAAGTTCTCTAATATATTCATTGTTTTATAACATGAATAGCAAACTACATAAGCATTCAAGCGATTTTCCTCCGGTAACAATGTTACTTTCATCGTGGAGCTGCATATATGCTGGTATATGCAACCGCAGGTTCTTTAGAACACCGACAAGCACAATCAAGGACAAGTGAAAATGAAGAATGTTTGGAAGCTGCCAATTAGCCCTCTTCTGTAACAAAAAAAGATGCAGAAAACATGAATTTCACTGAAAGAATGTTTCATCCTTTCAAAGATTCATATTTGAACAACACTAAGCTAACAAATGTTAGGATATCCAAATGAAAATGAAACAAATAGGTAAGATACCCAAAATGACAATTGTTATAAACTACAAAAATCCGAATTTTACGTAACTAATCAAAAATTAAAGAATAGGCCACTACAATTTGGGCACTTGTTCGAACTCTACTGTCCTAACAGAACCTCTGGACTGAAAACACATCCAAAAGGTCGCAAAATCTTGCCATTCCATCGAACGAGATCTCAGCTTCATCTTCAGTCAAAATTTTCTGCAATAAATATAAGATAATAATATAAATGAAAAGGTAATCATATCCCCGATAACGACTGCGACATAACTCTGAATTTCTCCTCTTTACAGCGCCTTTGATCCCCAATCATAGACTCAAAGACATCCAAAAGCTCATCCAATCCTTTCATATCATTCCCTAGTTCCTTCAAAGCGCAAACTATGCTCTCGATAGTAGACAAGCACCCGGCTTTCGGCTGATGCCTCACTTCACTATACAAACTCTCTTTCCCTGGATCCAGCTTCAAGTGTGGCAGAAGCTTTAGCCACGGATTCTCGTGGTATATCCGCTTCGCCTTCGCCCACGTACCGTCCAAAACAACCAAATGTTTCACTTCAAAATCCACAGAATCCAAATTGATCGACCTCTCATAAGGAAAAAGGAGGGCTGTTCCCGCGGGCATCGTGATCTCGAACTCCTCATAGTCCTGATATACCTCAGTGCCACTAAACTGCTTCCTCTGCAATTTTTTGACAGAGAACCCATTTGAGATCAATGCTCTGCCGATCGGAGTTCTTAATACCCAATCGATATTCGGTTTCGCAGCGCGCTCTACGGTGATTTCAAGCTCATTTTGAGAGCAGGTTACCTTGCATTTAGCCTTAGTGATTGTCATGCATTCATCTGCTACTGTTGGGCTCTCACCTGTATTATCAAAATCTGATCTTTCCTTCAGATACGTTACAGGTGTCAAATTGATCTCTTTATTTGATGATCTTGGAGACTTATTTCTACACAAAACATCAAAATCATCTCCACGTTCATCATTGTTGTAACAATTCACAACTTCCCCATCAAAATCGGTCGTCGCAAAATCCGATCTTCCCCCCAAATCCGAGCTCTCAGAGCGAATCAAAGAATCCACAGAAGATGAATCCGAACCAAGAGGGCGTATAAAGAACTGGGCTTGGAAATTAACATCGGTAACAGGGATCACCGCAACATTCTTGAGCCCAATCTTCGCAACCCTAGCGGAATTGAGCGGGTGCTTCGCCTCCAAACTATGCTGCAGAATCGTAACGCCAATCGAGTTGTCGAGAGGCGGCGATTTGAGGCGGGAGCAGAGGCAAATTTTGGAGGGTTTGGAGCAATTAGGGCAATTGGATCTCTTCGAAGGACCCTGGCTCCCCATGAATGAAGCTAGGGTTTGGAAAAAATTCGATATTTGTGGAGAAGGCGATCGCCATGGGCGAGCTTAAAAACCCTAAAAAGTTGGGTTTTTGAAGGGGAGGCGGGTGAGAACGGGTCGGTTACAACCCGTTTGACTAAGTCTCCGAGTCCGAGTTAAGTTAGGATTTGAATAAGATAATAAAATTGTAATAAAATAGTTAAGAGTTAGCAATTTTAACTGAAAAGATTTTTTTAACTCATTTAGTTTCATATAAAATACTTTTCGGCAAAAATAAATAAATAAATAAATAAATATATATACATGGAAAATTTAAAAACACTCTTCTTTTCTCAATTCATATTCAAATTGGAGATAAATGCATCAAAATTAAATTTTATTTTATCCCAAACTAAATACTAATAAATGTAAATTTTTTTTCTAAAAAATTTACTTAAAAAACATATTTTGTATAGTTTTACAAGAGAGTGAACACCATCTTAAAAAATTAAAATATAATATAAATTAGCATAAGTTTTTTTTTCATACTTTTTTTCTTAGCCCAATGTTCTCAGTTCATAAGTTGATTATATTCTGCATAGAATATGCCCTAAGTTAATTATATTCTGCAAAATTATTTTGAAAAAGTCTCACTCTGAAGCAAAATATATTAATTTTCAAATTAAGATTATATATTTTTATATATTTTGAATTCTTTTATTAAGTGTTGAGGAAAAATATATTTAATTGTAGAATGTAAATCTTACACAATCCATCATTCTAAATTTTTATATTTTTTATATTTTTTTAAAATTAAAAAATTAATAAGATTCGCCAGTAAATATGAATTTTTGTAAGAGTAACCTGGAATTACTCCTTAATATCAAATTTTTTAATAAAATAAAAAAATATTTTATCAGTCTATTTGATTTAAATTTTTTTAATAAAATAAAAATTAAATTACAAAAAGATAAATATAACTTTTTGAGATAAAATAAAATGAATAAAATAATTAGTATCAAATGTGACTGGCCATTTGAATATAATTTTTTTTTGTAAAAACTAATATTTACAGAGCACTCTCTCCCCATCTCTCTCTCTCTGACTTTTTCTCTCATCTCTTTTTCTGAATAGAAAATTGAAAAGAACTCAGGAAAAAAAAAAAAAAAAAAAAAAAAGTTAAATACAATTAGATGATCACCAGATCCTTTTCATCTGAGATCTAAAAAATTCTGGGAGAGAGTAAATAGAAGAAGAAGAAAATTCTGGGAGAGAGTAAATAGAAGAAGAAGAAGAAGAAGAAGAAGGAAAAGAAAAAAAATGCACGACTTCTGCTTCACGATCCCGTTCGGGCTGGCAGTGCTGGCAGGCGGCGTCGTCGGGTACGCGCGTCGAGGCAGCACGGCATCGCTGGCGGGCGGCGTGGGTTCCGGCCTCCTCCTCCTCCTCGCCGGCTTCCTCAGCCTCTCCGCCTTCCGCAAACGCCGCAACTCCTTCCTCGCCCTCATCCTCGAGACCGGTCCTCTCCATCTTACCAAACTACTACTTGTTTACTTGCAAATAATCGTTTGAAAAGAGAAGATCCCATGATTACCTCGCAAAAGATATGCTCGATGCCTCGTTTGATTTTTGATATCTATAATTTGGTAGGATATTATATTTCACTTGCGAGGAAATTTATCATATTGATTCGAAAACCGAATATAGTATCATATTCTAGATCACACTCGTCATCTATCAAATGTATAAACAAGAACGTTTTATGGGTTAAAATAAGCCCAACTTCCTGCCCCGTGACAATAGGCTCAGGAGACTAATAAGTTGAATTAGGTGAGCCCAATAAGTTGTGTGGGGCTGCGGTCCACAATAGACCTAACGACAAGAGAACCTAAAGTTCAGGTGGGTTGAGTCTGGTCGAGACCCGTGGGCGCTGTGTCTGTACGCTTTAAATGAATTGGTTGGGTATTTCTAACGGCTCGAGCTTTTGGGATTAATGATTAACGCCAACGATCCGACACTAGGCCCCAGGAGGTTGTTAGTGCTAAAAAATTAAAGCTACACTAGATAACTTGTCAAAATAGTATGACAAGTGAAAATCGCTTGATACTCTTGAATAATGCAAGTGAGCAAGATCGATACAAACCAAAAGATACTAATAAAGAAGCACCCTCTATTGGTCTTTTTAATTCACATTTCAAGTTTGTAGCATTTTACTTTTGTTTTCTTCCCTTAGGGCGCCTGTCTTTTCCAGGTATCTAGGTGGTACAATTCTTGTGCTATTTAGATCTACTTAGATCTTGAAGAGTTTTTGTTATTTTTGATAACCGTCTTATTTGGGTCTTTCTAAGTTTGTTTAAGATCTTCATTTCTTTTTTCATAAAATATGTTCAGTATGAGCTCCTGAGAATTGCTATCTGCTATGAATGACATTTTGTTAAATGAAAGCGAGAGGGAGGACTTTTTAGTTTGGTAACATAATCTATTGGACCAAGTTCTTATAGTATATTTTAATCTTCTGTTTTCCCCCAATTTTCTACTGCGTTTGCTGTTATATCTCTGGTTCGTTTGTTCTTCGTTTGTATCAGTATTCTTTTTCTGTTCTCTTGTGATCTAACTTTAGATTATTTTTTTTGTTATGCGAACAGTTTGTGCACTGGCATTGACGTATGTGATGGGGCAAAGATACCTTGAAACTTCAAAGATAATGCCTGCTGGAGTTGTTGCTGCTCTCAGGTCTTCTTTATTCTTCTTTACTTTATTCTTCTTTACAGTACGCACTTAAGTTCAGTGGTACTGTGGTATCATAGTCAGCATAGGCTGGTTAATAAATATAAAAGTTAAGATCCCTGTGAACTCTAGTGACTACAGGAAATTGTTAGTAACTGTTAAAAAGCATCTAGATAATCTTGTCATTTGCAGAAGCTTATCTGTTATCTTATACAATTTGGTTCTCATTTTATGTATCCTTTTACATCTGTAATGTGTGGGAACCAAAGACGTGTATAGATGTCGGATACGTCGTTCGGTGATAACTTTTTTGGGTGGAATTTCCCTCTTGTGGTTGGAATATAGGAGTGTGTTTTTTAAGACATTATGAAACCTGTCGAATAATCATTTTTGAGGATAGTAAATCTCATTTGAGTTGATTTACAATATTCTCCAAAAGGGGACACCTTTTTTAGTCGTAATGTCCGCCATCGACCACCTTGTAAACGGTGAGGAAATAATGATGTATGCTAAATAAGATTTTAGACACATCCAAACATGCTACAAGGGGCACTTCTCATCCTTTGCTACCATAAAGATATGTGTTTCATTACTAAAAGCAATTGTCTTGTATGATATCATATGTTATGCTAATCCGATCCACTTGCAGTGCACTTATGTCTGGCTTCTATCTCTACAAGATTGCGACTGGTGGGAATCACATCCCAGCCAAAACAGAGTGAAGTTGAGTTCTCTTACAGCGAAAGCATAGCGAAGGCAGCAACTAAGACTGTCATTACATATTATGTTTAGAAACAAGGGAATATTAACCAGGTTCTTTGTATTGTGACTTTGTTGTTGCTTGGGAAAATACATTATTCAGATTATCCCAAGCAGGTAATACGAAATATCATGCAATTTCTTTTCTGTTACTCGGATGGGACTTCCTTCTCAAGAAAGTAGTATCTGTTATTGGCACTTTTCCATGCAAAGTGTTGATGAGGAAGGCTGTAATGGATGTTTCCTGATTGTTCTATTGCTGTATTGCTTATGATGAATCTATGTTTGAGCATCTATCAATTCTTTCTTCTCAGAATCTATGCCTGAGCTTTTAAATTACCATTCATGCCATAAGAAATGATCTAGAGTAAAAATAGTGGCTTTTTGATGCTTTTATCTTTGTTCTTCGATTTGATAATAACAATGGCTGGTATTAGAATGTTAATTCGTATTACTGGTTAAATGTAATTGAATGAGTTGAAATTTTGTCTGGAAGTATTTCTAGGTTTCTAAATCAAGAATACTGACTTTAATATGTGCTGCATTTTATTTTGGTATTAATTACCTTGTCCTTACCTATTTAGGTTTGGAATTCAAACAACTTTGCTACTAATTTGAGACATTGTTAAATCAAATATATATATATATATATATATATATATATATATATATATATATATATATATTTCTGTCTTCTTTCTTATGCATATCTTGCGACTCAAATTCATTTTTGTTTGGTGTTATTGCTATTTTTTTTTATTATGATAAATAAACCATTTATATATTTGGATGTGTTGGTGGGTGGGCTTTGCTTGGCAGGTGTTAAAAGGCCTTGTGTGAATATTATCCAGTTTGGATGTTGGAAATATCTTGTTGTAATTTGTTTGCTATGAACAATTTCTTTTGAGAATTGGATTTTATTTTTTTTGTAAGAGCTTGACATTCATAATTTAATAGAATAAATTATTTATTTATTTTATTCTAAAAAATAGATTGAACAAAATATTTATGCATCTAAATCAGATTTATATGAAAAATATATATCGTATAAGATGGTCGAAATAACCATCACCCATCTATGATATAGATCTCTTTTGAGGGGCATCAATAGCATCGATTTTTCCAATTGGGCCTTTTACTTACATTTGTGAACTTCTTTAATGTGTAGAAGTTATTGTTCTATTGTTTAATTCTTTCACTGGATACAATACTTCTTATACTTTCCTACACTTGTACTAAAGCGTAATTTGCATAAAATGAAGGATTAAATTGCAAATGTAAATAACTAAATAGTAGATGGGCTGATGTGGGCCTATTCCGGAAATGGTCTGGGCCAATAATTTGGGGTCCCTCTCACAGGCCCGTGAACTTGTCTAGCGGGCAGAAACTACCTGTTTGGCGCCTGCTCCACTCCTGATTAGCACCTGCTCCATTAAGCTAATTTTTATTTACTCTTGATGCCCCTTGATTATTCTTAGAGCTTGTTTGATTTGAATTATTTGAGTCTTGAAATAAAAATCGAAATAAATTATTCTCATTGTTAGTATTAGGATTGATCTTCTACAAACTCGGTAGGCCAACTTATTTTGCCCTATTTCTCCAAAGATGATGATTCATCTTTCGTACTCGATTGTCGTATAATAATACTAAGATAGTCAGTTCATCTCTAACATGACGTCAAAGTCCTCCATTTGCTTCAACACTAAAAAGTCCATTATAATCTAGGTGCCCATTTGTATTGTACAAGCGAGGCAGTAATATATAACATAGAAGGTATAATTCGGGATCCGTACTTTCCTAGTACTAGTGGTCTTTATGGTACTAATCCTATGAGCAGTAACAAACATCCTACTAATTGATGAATGAATGCGAAATATCAGTATCAAATAATATTCTACATCTAATACAATTTAATAAAAAGATACCTACGACGTTGTTAGCTATCCTCCACCTGAGTAGCAAAAATCCGTTCACTCGATGCTTGATGCCAAACCTTTGGTTGCCCCGATGCAGAGGGTTGCCCAGTTGATAGGGCGGCTGGAGGTATCCCAAATACATTCTTAGAGTTGAAGAAACATATGCCGCAAATAGGGCCGGTAATGCATATTCCTGTAGCAGTATGTTATTTTGTGGCCCGATCGGCCACATATGAAGCATTTTTCTTCACACTGGTCACACTGTGCCCGATGCAGTCCACTACAGATCACACATCGCTCAAAAGATTGTGGTTGATAAAGCCCTCGAGAGCATGACTATAGGCGCGGTTGTTTGAGGGGTCGCCTGTAGCTGACTGTCTCCCTAAGTCACCCGAAGCTCGTTTCTTGTCCTTCTCCTTGCCCTTATCAAAGGAATCATGCTCTTAGCGCAGCACGGTTTCGTCGCACTCAACCAATCAAGCGCAATCTACCATCGCCCAATAATTTCGTATGTCACTGGCTGCGCAACTCAGAGACGCGATCTACGACTCCGAGGACTTGCTCGACGACCTTGACTACAAAACCCTGAGTTAGAAGATTGAAGGAGGCGAGGGAGGTGACCTGCCAACCTTCTCTCTGCCTTCTCCTGTAGACATTTCCAATCCTGGCAATAATTATATTGAGTGCAAAATTAAGAAAGTTGGGGACAGATTGGATCAAACCGCTAAAGAACTACATGACTTCCTGAACTCAGAGCATGACACAAACGCCTTCTTGATAGTGCCTCAAGTGTTCGGCAGGGAGGGCGAGAAGAAAACTATTAAAGAACTGTTGCTGTCTGGATCCGGCAGTGCTAGCTTCTTTGTTCTGCCTATAATCAGCATGGTGGGAGTGAGAAATATTAGGATTTGGTTAAATTTGTAGTTGAATCAATATTTAAATCTATTAGAGATAAATTTATTAAGATTTAAATACTAATTAAAGTAAAAATCTAATTAAATTAGGATTTGGATATCTTTTGATGTAAGCTATAAATATAGCGTGCCCAAGGTGTCCATAATTTTGGATGCTGCACAGGTGTATCAAAAAAGAGAAGTCTCCTAGGTTTATGAAAGACGAGAGAAGAATAAGAGAGATTCAGGAAGAGAACTCGAATTGAAGCTACTCGTGTGGATGTCACGCCCCTGAATTTCAAAAGCAGTATCAAAATTTTTTTTTTTTTTCAGAGTTGAAAACGATGATCCCCAGATCCGCCACGCGCATAGAAAATTTTCGATCCAAACGGACGGAGTCTCCATTATACACGTACGGCTAGACATATATAATGAATATTCAATTGCAATCAGAGTTGATAACTAAACATATTAAACAGCTTAAAATAGTGTTAACAATAATCCAAGGAACTACTAAGCAAATCTAATAAGATGTCTACTAATCCAAATAGCATGATAACCATAAGCAGAATACGAAATCTTTGAAATATAAATAAAGCATGGTGATGGACTAGCACTCTAGCTAGTATAGCGGGACAGCTCTATCGCGTGAATCTCACATCATTGTCCTAATTGCTCACCACCCGACATACCTGAAAAATGGATTACCAAAGAGTATGAGACACAACTGAATGTATCTCAGTATGTACAACGAGCCGGAGACGAGCAAGTTGTACCTACTGGTATACAATAATCAAAAGACGGTAAGAAGTGCTAATATGAAAACAATAAATGTAAAAACTGATATGAAAGCAATAACCGGGAGCATGCGTCAAATATATCAATAAGCAAGTAAACTCAATCAGGTGTCACTGCTGGTCACGAGGATCTCAGGCTAGTGCCTGACCATAACTGACATGTACCCCACATCTGCTGACTATAAAAGGGGCTCAATATCACCCGATCACATAGGTGTAGCCATATGAAAGGTTCACGGATCGAACAAACCACTCTACAGGTAAAGAACACCAAAACGGGGACCAGTCTGCTGGTATACATGAAAATGTCCAGTTAGTGCATGGCGATTTCAATGCGGATGCTCAAACTCGTGGTCAAAAGACCGAAATACAGTGAATAGCCGAGAACTCTCATACATAATCCAGAGTCAATCATAATGCCACAATGCCATAAAGAAAACAATATCCTCCTACTCTATCATGCATAGTAATTGTGAGATAATGACAAATGCAAAAATGTAGCAGTAGGAGATATATCACTCAGCAACTAGTGAAGTCATATCAAACTCATGAAATGTAGATGAGCCAATATCTAGAAAGCTAGAGACTTCCAAACGGGATCATCTATACTCTCAGTGCTAAACAATGCCATAATGAACCACAACCTCCTACTATATCAAGTATGCTAATCAAGAGATAACAACGTGTATAGTCAATCATCGGTAGGAGCTATGTCAAGTAACAGACTAAAAATGTTAATCACCACTGAGAAATAACATGACCAATATATATATGGAGTATAGATAAAGCAAAGTGCTGGAATGCAATAACTGAAGAAGGGCTAGAAAGTTAACCAAGGATCTGATCGACTACGATATCCAATCAGGTTACACTATACCAATGCCCAAATTGGAGTACCCACCTAACTGACGACCGTCCAAGTCCACGACTCTGCTAAAGCCTCTAGGCGCCAAGGGAAAATAGGCACAAAGTACTATACGTCGGTAATCTGTGCTGGTCCACTAAACATCCCACATGTCCGACACATCACTAAAGTGCAAGGTAACATCTGTACCGTCGTCCCCATAACTGACATCTACTGAGCAGACTCAATCAGAGTCCAATAGGCTCCCACAACGACCGACAACACTCTGCGACCCTAAGTCGCCAATACATAATTCAACAACAATCGGAACATCGATTTCTTTAACCGATTTTCGAACTATGCGTTAAGCATCGATAAGGCCACTAAGACTCAACTAATTCTCCGAAATATTTTCCTAACCTGCACAAGCCTCGGTGGATCACTCGCTGTCCCACACGCCAATAATCATGACGTTGGGCCATCCGCACAACTAGTGCGCCAAAATAGAACTTTAAAATCCTGTAATACGCCGATTTCGCCTCCAAGATGCCTATTTCGGTACCGGGGCCACCCGTAGCCCACTGTGGCTCAGTATGTCTACAACAATTCGTGGGTGGGTCGACACTTTAACTTGAAAATGTGGGTGTGTGTCTCACTCCTTCGATATGAAACAACTGACTAAGTAGATAACAGAATCTACTATCAGCGAAATGTAGTCTGATCTTAGCTTGGACTCTCTTCAAGTGATCTTGCAGAAGAAGGTGATGCGACGAAAGTTCCTATTTATCCTCAATAATGTAAGAAAGAAGGATGATTGTGAGGAATGGCAGGCGCTTTATGCCCTGTTAAGGAACGGGTGACGAAAGTTCCTATTAGTGATTGCTCGCTCAAGGTTGCCGATGTAATGGGTACAATGAAATTAGTGATTGCTCGCTCAAGGTTGCCGATGTAATGGGTACAATGAAACTAATGCATCTGCAGGGTTTGTTTGATGATGACTACCGAAAGTTTCTCAACTCGCGCGCGTTTGGTCCTAATGCCCTGGCAGTTCCTTTCGATTTAGAGGCCATGTTTCTCAAGTCACGCATAATATGAAGTTTTTGTTCATAAAGAATGCAGGTTTGAGGGTTTTTCTGAAGGTTTTACCAATTTGATCATTGAATCAAATATGTTTTTGCGGTATATTGATATTGAATCATATATGTTTTTAGCGATAACTGAGATTGGAAGGCTGCCTTCTCTTCAGGAGTTGGCATAGTTTGAAATTCTAAAGGAGGATGGCATGGTATTGGAGAATTAAAGGATTTGACGTTATTTCATTGAAGTCTGACAGTCAAAAATCTCAAAAATGTTGAGAGTCTGGAAGATGCTTACCAGGCTAAGTTGGACAACAAGAAGTACATCCCTCTCGAAGTTACATGTTAAACGATTCTCACGATTAACAAGTATTGAACCAGAGCTGTTGCCGCCTCGAAGAAAACTAATGCTAGTACCAGTGGAAAGCTTTAAAAGTTTAAGAATTTGAATTTTGTAATTGCTCTAAGCTCAATGCACAACAAAACTTGTTTTACCGCTTTTCATTGAAACATTTTATCCTTGATGTATGCGATGGTCTACACAACTCACTTTCCGCTTGCCTAAAAAGCCTTACATCTCTCATTGTCGTGAAACTATATAAGTTTCAACACATTATTTACTTTCCAAGACGGATATTGGGTGACCTAATATCTCTCGAATTTTTGTATATTTCGGATTGTTCAGCAATAATCTCACTGGAGGTTTTTAATGACACTCGCATTTTTCAAAAATCTAACAATTATAAAATAGTATGGGCTTAAAATATATGCATCATTGATGTCTAATAACAAAGTAAATGGAAAGCTAATAACACTACAAGAGTTGGAAATTGATGATATGGTATAAAAAATATACCAATCTTCATATCAATAGAAAAATTTTAAATTTTAAAATTTTAAAATTTGAAGCAATATCTCAAATCAAGTTCAATATTCTTCATTATCGCAAGTGAAAGCAACTCATTATAGCCTCCAAACATTCTTCAAATTTTAAATTTCAAAATTTAAATTTCAAATTTCAAATTTTAAATTTCAAATTTCAAATTTCAAATTTCAAATTTCAAATTTTAAATTTCAAATTTTAAATTTCAAAGTTCAAAGTTCAAATTCAAAGTTCAAAGTTCAAATTTTAAATTTCAAAATTTTGATCTTAAATTTGAAATTTGAAATTTAATTTTAAAATTTTAAAATTTCAAATTTCAAATTTAAGATCAAAATTTTGAAATTTAAAATTTGAACTTTGAACTTTGAATTTGAACTTTGAACTTTGAAATTTAAAATTTGAAATTTAAAATTTAAAATTTAAAATTTAAAATTTAAAATTTGAAGAATGTTTGGAGGCTATAATGAGTTGCTTTCACTTACGATAATGAAGAATATTGAGCTTGATTTGAGATATTGCTGGCTTCAACACAAATATTCAATTGTTGGATCTGAACATTTGTGAGATTGAAGAGCTAACTGATAGCATAGGCAATTTAAAGCAGCTCCACTAGCTTGACATATCTTATACTGGTATTGGAAGGTTATCTGAGTCATTTTTTTCTCAGTTTTTGTTTATAAAGGATGCAACTTTGAGGGTTTTTCTGAAGGTTTTACCAATTTGATCAACTTTTGATATTGAATTAAATATGTTTTCAACGAAAACTGAGATTGGGAGGCTGACTTCTCTTCAGGAGTTGACATGATTTGAAGTTCTAAAGGAGGATGGGCATGGTATTGGAGAATTAAAGGATTTGACGCTGCTTTGTCGAAGTCTGACAGTCAAAAATCTTGAGAATGTTGAGAGTGTGGAAGATGCTTACCAAGCTAAGTTGGACAACAAGGAGTAACTTAACGAGTTGGTCCTTGAATGGTCTCTTAATACTAGATCGAGATGCAGTTTTGCTCTTGATAAGGAGGTGCTTGAGGCTCTGCGGCCACATTCAAAACTGAAAAAGCTAGAAATCGGATACTATAGACGTAAGCTAGTTCCCAATTGGGTATGTACCCAATTGGGTATGTACACAAAAGTTGCCTTACTTGATCTTTTGAATTTATATTGCCTCCCACCTTCCCACCTTCCCTCAGAGTGTTAGAGTTGGTAAATGTGGGCTTGCGCTCACTTCCCATACTGTGGCATGAAGGTTCAACCGAAAGTTCTCATTTCATCCCTCTCTATATTATTCACTATGTTATCTATTCAACGGTGCCAAAAACTTGAAAGTCTTGCACAATTGTCACCTCAACACCTACCGGCTGTAAAATCAATATGCATTGAACATTTAAAAAGTTTTGAGAGATTTGTCTTTCTTGAGTTCTTGGATATAACAGACTGCCCCAATCTTCATTGTCCAAGGAAAATGGTCTTACAATCCTCTATCAAAAGATTGAATGGTGATCTTGACGAATCACTTCTCGGCTCCCTCCAGTACCTAATTTGTCTTATGTACTTAAACATATTAAGGTGTCCACATATAGAATTCCTCACTGGGGAAGTGTTCCATCACCTGAGAGCTCTTACGTGCTTATATATTAGCGAACCTCCAAAGTTGAGGTCTTTAAGTGGATTAGAGGTTTATACGTCTCTGCAGGAGTTAACTATTCTGAAGTGTCCACATCTTGCCGAATCAGAATCATTCTCTAACACGGAAGAGCAGCAGAAGGGTATGCCGTCTCTGCAGGAGTTAACTATTCTGAAGTGTCCGCATCTTGCCGAATCAGAATCATTCTCTAACACGGAAGAGCAGTAGAAGGGTATGCCACCGCTCACGCTGATCATTGGCAACACTTCCTTTCTTCAACTTCCGTCTCTGAGAAATTTATTTTTCTCTTCCTTAAATTCTCTTCCTTAAATCTTGCCATCTGGGATTCTTGTGAATCTGTGATGTTTGTTGGAGAGGGTGAGGAATGGTTGCAAATTCTCAGAATACTCCGGGAATTATCTTTTGAGAGTTGTGCCAATCTTGAGTCGCTGCCAAGTTAGTTTCGTAACCTAACCTCCCTAGAAAAGTTTAGGATGTGTAATTGTCCTCAGATCAACTCGCCGCCGAAGAAGAACTTGGATACCTTTTTTGACAGCCTTATACTTTGACGATTCATCTGTTGTTGATGGTGCGAACGCAAAAGCATCATTTCTTGATGAATTTCAGAATGAGTATGTCTCACACCATCATCATTCATACCGAAAATATTTTATTCCTTATCTGTCACATTCAGCTTACTTATCAATTTTATTAACTTCGCTGATAAGAGGTTTGATTATCTAGAATCACAATTGTTGGAAATTTGATGTACCGTTCGTTATGCGCTACTAACACAGATGAACGAAAAATAGAAAAAACCAAAATTTCGGTAACAACGATAAATGCGAAAAAGAAGAGACCAATATTTTTACGTGGTTCGGCAACTGCCTACGTCCACGGAAAGAGCGAGAAAGATGTATTCCACTATAAGAAAAAAAAAAAATACAAGCTTACTCTTTATGTCTCTTCAAATAAAAAACCAATAGTCTTATGGTAAACCTTACCTTTATCTTGTTCCAACGAAAAACTTCAAAAATAACTCGTAAAATTTTTTCGTAAAACCTTAATCAAGAAACCAAATTAGAAAAGTACAGAAATTTCTGACCAAAATCTTTTATATTATTGCTTCGAGTAATCCGAACCGCTTAAGCAATTGGTCGAGAATCTCTGCTCCACTGCCGAACCCTACGCTGCATGCGAATCGCCGTGCACCTTCTTTAATATTGTCGTACGCTTCAAGAACGCGAAGCCGGCCGCTAATTAATTAGTCTCCATGTGCATGCACGCCTTACTCTGTGCGGCAACGAAGAAGACCAAAAAACCTTAATTAATTACCCTCAAGAATCCGACCTCTCCCTCTCTTATTAGCCGGAGTGCATCCATGCATATGCATATATATAATGCATAATGAAGCCGATTAAAGAGTCAACCAATCCTAATTAAATTAGGACGTATATAAATAGATATAAATCTTACACCAATAAAAATTATCTTTAAAATTAAATAATATATTCCATACATCTAATCTATATCATAACCAACTTAATCGGTTAATTAAATTTGACTCAATCCAAATTCAAAAAAGGCATAAATCCATAATAACAATGATAATTTTTTATCATGCTTACTTTTTTCTGTGATCTTTGTTTAAGCATCAAATATAGGAGGCATGATGATGTTTTTCTCCTCTTATAAATATTTTTATTGTTCTAAATTGTTAAAATTGATCCTAGGTTGTGATGTTGTTAAATGCAACTCTTTTCAACTGAAAGATGGAAGCGAGGGATGAGAAACATATTTCCTCTTTTGGTTTATGTTTTGCTTGATTTGTGATTAAGATGTTTTTTGTCCAAAAAATCTAAAAGAGAAAAGAGATAATTATGATCGAGGTTAAGAATTGGCTCAAACTTCCGTTTAATAGGAAGAAAATTGGCATATGTCAGAAAGGATGAGTTTTCTTATTGTTTGGATAATGAATATTTTAGTTGAGGTAGTTAAAGAATATGCTCTTGATGAAAAGCTGAATACATGCATAATCTAAAGAATACTGCATAGTTAAATCAGTAAATGGCCTTTCTGTTCTGACGTGTAAGGTTTGGTCACACCAATTTCATGTAAGCGCTAGCTTAATGATCCAGGACAATCTAAATTCTGGATAAGTTTCAACCATTGAGAATAGGGAGAGGCAGTTACAACTACTCCGGATAAATCTCAACCATTGAGGATAAGGCGGAGGCAGTTACAACTAATTCGGTTAGGATAAGGATCGAGATAGTTTTAGATGGATCGGGTTGTTAAACCAAATTGGATAAAGTCAATTTGGTTAAGAATAAAGTTATTATTTTTCTGATCTTTTGTAAGCCTAAGGGCTATAAATAGGGGTCTATTGGCTCTTGTAAAGGCATTCACAGTTAGAGAGTAAAAATAGAAAACTCTTCCACCTATAAATATATTCTTCGTCTTCTTTTTCTCTCATCCGGATTTCAGATATCCATCGGGGAGGCGCTGCGACATTGCCTCCTCCTCCGACGGATCAAATGGTATCAGAGCGCCAGATCCTGGCGTATGGTGCGAACCAGAAGCGTCTACAAAACTACCAGCGAACAACTCTCCGTCCTCGACATCTTCCGCAGGCCATCGACGAGGAAAACGAAGAGCCCGCCTACCATGTCCGCAGATGAGCAGATAGCGACAACGGCCGACCTTGCCGCCAAAGTTGCGACGTTGTCTGATGACATGAAGACCGTCTTAGATTGGATCAAGGCCCAATCTGCAGCACCATCGGCAATACCGGTGGAGAAGAGCGGTCGACTCTCAGGAACTCCTCCAAAGGCGCATGTGACGCCGATGAAGGGCGCTGCCGAGGGTACCTCGGGTGCGCGAGACGACGACGACTCTGACGATGACGGAAGCATCGCTCCGTCGCTTGCAGAAGGAAGGTCACAACCGTTCAAGGTTGAGGCCAAGATCGAGATCCCCAACTACGACGGCACTGTCGACGCTGAAAAATTGGACGCCTGGCTCGACCAACTGGAGACGTACTTCGACCTCTACAACTATAGTAGCGCGAACAAGGTAATTTTCGCAAAACTAAAATTTGTAGGTCATGTATTGACTTGGTGGAAGGCCATTCTCCAAACTTCCACCAATGAGGATTTTATCTGGAGTCAGTTTAAACGATTGATCCGCCAAGAATTCTACCTTGTGGGGTATGAAGAAGAGCGATGGAAGCGCTGGCATGTCCTGCGCCAAAGGCGCGATCAGACTATGCAGGACTACACCACCGACTTCCGGCGCCAAGCATTGGCGCTTGGCATCTCCCCTGACGATCCACAGATTTTTCGCAAATTCACTGCCGGCCTACAGGAGCGTATCAATGATGAGCTCCGCTTCTTCGGTGTTCGTGATATCGCCTCGGCAAGCCAAACAGCCATGGTGATCGAGCGGAAGAATAAACAGTCTCGCGGGGAGAAGCCATTTAGGGAGTCTGCCGAGGGCTTCAAAAAGGCCAAAAAAGAATGGCTCTAAAAAAAAGGGCCTATCTGATCCTGATTTGTACTATGATCATTGTAAAATCACAGGACATGTCAAGGATCAATGTTGAAAGCTCCATCCAGAGTTGAGACCGAAGAAAAAGGACGATCGTGGCAGACGCACAACAGCAACGACAACAACGATGACAGCATCGACAAGTGATGCTCCTACCTTAATCGGACGGATTGATCAAGCGGACACTAGTTTGTCTCTGATGGCTATGCCGAAGGAGACAAGCCTGCGTCCGTCAAATCCGACTGATAAGAGAGAGGAGTTGTTCACTTTCCGAGTTCAAGTCAAGAATGAGATGATCGATGCTATTATTGATCCCGGAAGCCAAAAGAACTTGATATCAGAAAACCTAGTTCAAAAATTGGGTTTGTCGACTACACCCCACCCACACCCATATCCATTGGGGTGGATCAACAGCAATATCGAGATGAAGATCGATCGCCAGTGCAAGGTGAAGTTTGCAGTGACTGGCATCTATATCGATGAAATGGTGTGCGAGGTTGTGTCGCTGAACATTTGCAACATCATCTTCGGCAGTCCCTACTTATGGGACCGTGACGCTATCTTCTTCCGTCGTCCTCAGCAATATCAATTCATTAAGGATGGACAAAAGTTTTTGTTCACCACAGAGCCACTGTCAACAACAACAACTGTAGACCTTGTAACTGCTTTTCAGGCCAAGAGGATGATCAATGCCTGTCAAAAGTTTGCCTTACTGGTCATTGGGCCAGTTGAATCGGAGGAGGCAAACAGCAAGGTATTGAGCCTAGCATGCAAAGAGAAAACGGACGACGTCGCCAGGCTGATAGGCAAGCATCAGGATCTGTTCCAAGAAGTCCAGGGACTTCCACCAAAGCGAACCGTGGAACATGAGATCCAATTGATCAGCGACGCTCCGCTACCGAATCTCGGCGTGTACCGAAACTCGGTAATGGAGAATGAGGAGATAAAGCGACAGGTGACCGAGTTACTCGAGAGTGGTGCTATCAAACCGAGTAGCTCCCCCCGTAGCTCCCCGATCGTGTTGGTGCCAAAGAAAGATGGCGGGTGGCGAATGTGTATCGACTACTGCGCCCTCAACAAAATCACCATCAAGAATCAGTACCCCTTGCCGCCGATCGATGATCTCTTGGACCAATTGAAGCATGCTCGCTACTTCCCCAAACTGGACCTGAAGTCAAGCTATTATCAGGTTCGAGTCCGAGAGGATGACACCTGGAAGACCGCATCCAAGACTTGGGACGAGAGCCTTCTGTACCTGCAGTTCGCCTTCAATCGAGCTATACACAGTTCCATTGGCAAATCTCCGTTTGAGGTGTGCTTAGGTTACTTACCCCCCAGCCCTTTCGACTTGTCGTTCATGGTCGAGCAATCGCGGACCACCAAGGAAAAAGATGAAATGGCGAAGGCACAACAATTCTTAGAGGGTATTCAAAAAGTGCATAGCGAAGTGGAACGACAGCTGCAAAAATCTCAGCAGAAGTATAAAGAACGACATGACCGACATCGGGTGAAAGGCCACTTCCAAGAGGGTGATCTAGTCTGGCTCCATCTCAGCAAAGAGCGCTTGAAAGGTGAGGGTAAAAAGCTTAAGCCTATCCGCTATGGACCTTTCAAGATCGTGCGCAAGATTGGTGAGAATGTGTGTCAACTAGAGTTGCCTGCATACATGATGTAGGACCCCTGATTCCTCTGCAGCTTTTTCCCGTGAATCCACTATTTAAACACCTGTTGATGGTGTACCTGGCCCATAGTGCATCAAGGGGATGCCACAGATGGACCCTGTGAGCTTTGATTGACTGTATTGGCCATCGGCTGCTTTTGCCGAATTTTAGAAAAGGAATTTGGCCAAACAGATGGTGGATTTGGATTCAGTGCGGAAAAACGCTTGAGATTGGCTTTTGGTTTGCTTAATTCTGAGTCCGGATGTCCAAAAGCGAACTCCCGGAAGTTTTGGCAGTTTTCGGCGCTTGCGGGAGCCTCCGGCAAATTTTGGAGGCGGAATTTGGCAAAACGGACCTCGTTTTTGGAATCAGCGCGCGAAAACGGTCAAGAGGGGCTATTTACTTGTCGATTTTGAGCTCGCGGGTACTGTTCACGCCGGAACAGTGTCGCCGGCGATCACCGGCGCCGGCGGCGCGGCGGGCGGCGGCGGCGGGCGGCGGCGCGGCCTCGGACAGGCGCGCGGTCCACCGCGAGGGTCGTGCACCGGGGGCGGGCCACGCGGCGCTTCCTGGTTGGCCGGCGCAGCGGGCGCGGTCCACCGAAATTGGGTCCGGGTGCACGGTAGACCGGGGGACACGTGGCGAGGTTTGGTTGGTCCGGTGTTGTGCGCCCGGTCCACGCAGCAGTGGACTGATTGACCGGGGCAGGTGACCGTACGCCCGGGTCAGTCGCGACGTGCGCGGTCCACGCCGCGACGTGCGCGGTGCACGGGCTGCCGGGCCACGTGGCGCATCGCCATTGGCGGGCTCAGGTGCTCCGGGTGCAGCGGGGCCCCTGTGTGTAGTGGACTGGGCTGTGTGGTGGACCGGGCCGCACTGTGCGCGCCCGGAAATCTGGGCCGGGCCGCACTGTGCGCGCCCGAAAAGGGGCCGAGCGCCCGAAAGTTGGACACAGTGGGAATTAATCCATTTGTTTCCTCAGCCTATTTAAAGGCAGCCCGAGCTCCACTCTTTCCCTTTATCTCCCAAACCGAGCCTCTTCAGCCCAAGCTTATTTCTAGCAAAAATCTTCATCTTTAAGTCCTTGATCTCTCTGCCAACTTTCAAGATTTTAGGAGGCACGAATCCCGAGGTTCCCCATTTTACGGTGCGGCGCGACGTTGCTTCCTAGTGTTCTTCTTCGGCGCAGCGATCGTATTTTTGCTCCCCTGGGCTACCCCGACATCATTTTCCTGCGATTCTTGGACCAGTGGACTCCTAAGAGGTAGGACTTCATCTTTCGTTTTGGTCGCGCTTTCCCGTTTCGAGGTTTTGGCACGGATTTCGAGGCAACAAGTGACCCCATTTTCTGTATGGAATTCCTTGACAGCAGCGGAGTGTTTCGGCTATATCTTTGCGCACGAGCGTCGCCCGGAAACGAGCCTATACAACTTTTTCATCTACGGATCGCAAGGAACGCGCTCGTATTTTTATTGGATTTTTGTGAATTTTCTTTCGAGGTGAGAATTAATGATTTCTCTGTGAATAGTAATCAGCCCTTAATCCAGATTATTGTATGAGAGTGCTCTCTTGCCGAATTTTTATCTGGACTTACCGAACTCCGATTTGGACGTGCAAGGTACCGTTTCGAAGCTATCGACGCAAGGATCGCCGGGATATTTTTATTGGAATTTTCTGGGCAATTTCTGCAGGTGATAATTAAGCAAATCTGAAATTGAGGTTGTATGTGATTAAGTGCTGAATTTGGGAGTCTAGAGTAATTAGTGGATTTCTTGATGTACCAGGAATGTTGCGGGTGTGCTAAAATTGTGGGAGCGAGGATTTGGAATTTTGGTATTTTCTGACTGTACAAGTTGGGACAGTTGCGCTTCAGGTGGGTGGTTGTTGCACTTCTCTCTTTGTATGCCCACTAGGAATATCAGAGTACCCTTGCTATGACAATGCCAAATGTGTTGATTGGTAGACTTGCATGCTCTAGGAATTGATTATTGGTTATCAGATCTCTAATAAATTATTGTTAGATTAATCACTGGAACTGTATACTTGGAGACAAATAGAAATAGAGGACTGCAAAACTGATGTTAGTTCACGTGAGACGGTCACCCTAGTTTATTATTCTAAACTGTTTATACTTGGGAATTGGACAAAATGTTGGAACCATGCATGATTAAATCGGTCACATAATTATTGCCATCTTTTACTGCAACACTATTTTGGGACTTGACTTAGGAGAAACCATGCTTTTACTCTTTTCTTCTCCTATTGTTGACACGTGCGGTTTAGTCGCTCAGGTTCGAGCGTGTGTTGGACAGTGTAGTCAGGTATTGGGGATTTGGGGACAGGTTTGGGGTATGACAGGGTGTTGCGGCGACCACGGATCTTGGGTGGTTGACCGGTTTATACTATTGCATCAGATTGGGTGTTATGGGGATCGGGCTTTCTTTAGTGGAGGGTTTTTCCCACTTCATTGAGTCTCGATCCAGTCCTGCTATATCAGGTTACTTGTGGTTACTTACTTTCCTCGTGTGGGTCGCTCCCCACGAGTGCGGCTCCGGAGTGCGCGGCAGGCAGACTTTGAGTCCTGGGGACTCCTTTTGCTTCGGTGTTATGCATAGGCTGGCATACCCGTCGCGGCAGAGCAGGCTGTGCCAGTGTCCACTGGCGGTCAGATTGGGTCCTTTGGACAGGCTTCTTTTTACTGATGCATTCCTTCTCCCATCTGTGTCGAGTTGTCATGTAGAGGCATATTAGGGATGGTATTTTATCAGTTGCTTACTCATCTGCACCCCCCTTGCTTTTCCTTTCCCTTTTTGCCTCTGATCACCTGGTGGGCATATTTGAGCTGAGGCTTTACCCACTAGGGGAGGCTACTGTTTATAGTAGTACTTACCCCCATTGTCTTTCTTGTCTCTTTTCCCTTTGTTTTGCAGAGTCCTCTGTGGGAGCTGCTGGGACCGTCAGCAGCTGAGCGAGGTAAGAGGATCGCGGACTAGTTAGCGATGCCACCGAGAGATGTAGCTGGATATTTTGGTCACCCGGTCTTCTCAGACAGTTTTATTTTACTTCCTTTTGGGTCTGGCTTCTGCCAGCTGGTTGTATTTTGTTGTGAGCTGGGAGAGTTTCTGTATTTATTTTTACAGTTGTACTTTACTTACCTTCCGCATCTGTCTGAGATACAGTAGTTTTAGTTAGCTCTGACTTTTATTATGCTCTTTTATTATCTCTTCTTATATCTGAGCAGGTTACCGACGCTTCGTGTATGTGGGAAATACCGCATGCACGGCGGATCTGTAGACGGGCCCGGGTTCTGGTTTACACCCGGGGCGTGACAGATTTAGTTGGTATCAGAGCTTAGGGATAGGTCAGTTGGGACTTAGGAAACCCTAGGCTTTTGGACAGACCCTAGGATTATAGGGCGTGAGTGGCGTGACTTGTTGCGAAAGTCGGTGATTTTTATTGTTAACTCTTCCTGTGAGTGAAGAGTGATCGACATAGTCTATTTCTGTTGAACCATTATGTTGGCTGCAGACAACATAAGGTTACAGAAATAGGGGGATGTCCTTTGACTTTCGCCAGATTGGGTCGTGTGGAGTTTTGTTACTGATGTTTGGTTTCTTGTGGCAGGATGCCTCCACGACGTCGGATTCCCACCCGGGGTGTCCCTTCGCCCCCTGTTGAGCCAGAGCAGCCTGCACCCCCCGAGCTTTCTGAGTTGAGGGCCTTGGTGGCCCAGTTGGCGGAGGGTCAGCGCCGCCAGGAGCAGAGGATTGAGCAGCTGCTTGCTCAGAGGGAGGCACCACCCCCAGCTGTTCCGGAGGTCCCTGTGCCTCTTGTTGCACCTTTTGTGCCGTCAGCGCCGTCTTCGAGTAGTGGGGCTCCTGCGGCTTTTCGGCCTTTGTCTGCGGAGGAGGAGCGGGATTTTGCTGACAAACTCGCTGTGTTTGTCAAGCGGGGACCACCTAGATTCTCGGGGCGGGATGCTCAGCCCCGGGCGGTTGGGATTTGGCTTTCTGCGATGGAGAAGCTTTTTCGGGACTTCTTCATCGACCCGAAGTATCGAGTGCACATGGCGGTGCACTGTTTGGACGGAGATGCTGACTTTTGGTGGCAGCGAGTTGAGCCACTGGAGTTCCGGACCACTCGGCAGTTACCTTGGGAGGAGTTCAAACGGATGGTGTTGGACACCTACTTTTCTACCAGTGTGAAGAAGAAGTTGGAGGACGATTTGAAGAATCTACAGCAGGGCGAACGATCGGCCCAAGCCTATTTCCAGGACTTCAGGGAGTTGCTGAACTGTGTGCCTTACGTCGCTCGTGACGGTCCGCACCAGGTTGAGTTGTTCGAGGGAGGCCTTCGTTCAGAGGTTTACACACTTGTGCATGCTCAGAGATTCCAGACCCTGGAGGCAGCCGCAGAGCATGCACAGTGGGTGGAGAGAGGTGATCAGGAGGTGGCCAGACGGAGGGCCGCGGTCGCGCAGAGTTCCGACAGGAAGCGACCAGCCCCAGAGGACGGGGGACAGGCCAGCTCTTGGAGACCGCCACGGCCGCCGCAGTCCCAGTCTTATGGCCGTGGGCGATCAGAGAGGAGAGGGCCTGGTGGACCCCAGAGACCGCAGCAGCATCAGCAGCAGCACCAGCAGCAGAGATCGCAGCCGAGACAGCAGAGATCTCAGCAGCAGTCCTCTAGACAGCAGCAGCAGCAGCCGAGACAGCCTCGATCTTCTGACCGATGCATCTTTTGCAGGGGTCAGCATCCGGCGGATACTTGCGACTTGCGTTGGGGGCGATGTTACCGGTGCGGACAGCCGGGACATGTGCGATCTACCTGCCCCCTTATTACTTCCTCGGCACCTTCCTCGGCATCGGCTTCATATTCCCCTCAGCAGCAACGGCCTTCTGCTCCAGCGAGCAGGCCGTCCACCTCTCATCCTACAGACTCTCGACCTCCAGCATCGAGCGGGCGGGTGTATGCCGCCCAGATAGCAGATTTCCCTACGGCAGACCGGGTGGTGGCAGGTATTACTTTGCTTTTTGGTATTCGGGCTCGTACTTTATTCGACACTGGAGCATCTCATTCTTTCATTAGTCGAGCATTTGCATCCCTGCATGGTCTAGAGGTAGAGTCCTTATCTTGTGCATTGGAGGTGTGGATTCCTGATCATACTTTGCATGTTGAGGAGCGTTGTGTGGCTTGCCCAGTGCGGTTGGGGCCTTGGATTTTGCCTGCAGACTTGCTTGTCTTGCAGCAGCTCCATGATTTTGACGTGGTGTTGGGGATGGATTGGCTGTCACGGTATTCCGCCACTATCGACTGTAGAGAGAGGACGGTGACGCTTCGCGAGCCAGGACAGGAGGAGTTCATCTTCAGAGGCTGCCAGAGCTCGCTGTTTGCAGCGACCATTTCCTCGGCGAGAGCTAGGAGGATGATGAGCAGAGGTTGCACTGCCTTTTTGGCCACTGTGGTGGAGGTGCCTACGGCGGCATTGGGACTCGAGGATATTCCTATTGTCCGCGAGTTCCCAGATGTATTTCCCCCTGAGTTGACGACGATGCCGCCGGAGAGGGAGATTGAGTTTGTGATTGATGTAGTTCCTGGAACTGCACCAATCTCAAAGGCACCCTATAGGATGGCGCCAGCTGAGTTGAGGGAGTTGAAAGCCCAGCTTCAGGATCTTTTGGATAGGGGCTTCATCAGACCCAGTGTTTCTCCGTGGGGAGCGCCTGTGTTGTTTGTGAAGAAGAAGGATGGGTCACTGCGATTGTGTGTGGATTATAGGGAGTTGAACAAAGTGACCATCCGGAACAAGTATCCCCTCCCCCGGATTGATGATTTGTTTGATCAGTTACAGGGAGCTTCGGTGTTCTCGAAGATTGATCTGCAGTCCGGTTACCACCAGCTGAGGGTGAGGGCCGAGGACATCTCCAAGACGGCTTTCAGATCGCGGTACGGGCATTATGAGTTTACCGTGATGCCTTTCGGGTTGACAAATGCCCCTGCCGCATTCATGGATTTGATGAACAGGATTTTTCAGCCGTTTTTGGACCGGTTTGTGGTGGTGTTTATAGATGATATTTTGATCTACTCCCGCAGTGATTTGGAGCACGAGGAGCACTTGAGGACCGTGCTACAGCTTCTGCGAGAGAAGAAGCTGTATGCTAAGTTCAAAAAGTGCGAGTTTTGGCTCCGGGAGGTCGCCTTTCTGGGTCATGTGGTTTCAGCGGCTGGAGTGTCGGTGGATCCGGCCAAGGTGGACGCTATTCGTGATTGGCCGAGGCCGACGACTATCACTGAGGTGCGGAGCTTTCTTGGTTTGGCGGGCTACTATCGGCGTTTTGTGGAAGGCTTTGCGAAGCTTTCCTCTCCCCTCACTCGTCTGACCAGGAAAGGGGTTAAGTTTGTTTGGAGTGAGACTTGCCAGAGCTGTTTTGAGGAGCTGAAGCAGCGATTGATGACCGCACCAATCCTTGCCCTCCCAGTTATGGGGGAAGGATTTGTGATTTATAGTGATGCCTCACTTAGTGGTCTGGGGTGTGTGTTGATGCAGCAGGGTAAGGTGATTGCTTATGCTTCGCGGCAATTGAAGGACTATGAGAAAAATTACCCTACTCATGATCTGGAGTTGGCAGCGGTGGTGTTTGCTCTGAAGCTGTGGCGGCATTACTTGTATGGTGAGCATTGCGAGATATATACTGATCACAAGAGCTTGAAGTATCTGTTCACCCAAAAGGAGCTGAATTTGAGGCAACGCCGGTGGTTGGAGCTGTTAAAGGATTATGATCTGAGTATCCTTTATCACCCCGGCAAGGCCAATGTCGTAGCAGATGCTTTGAGTAGGAGGATGAGTCTGAGCTTATTGATCTCGCAGCAGGCGCCGTTGGTCGAGCAGATGAGGCGGTTACAGCTGGAGGTAGTATCCCCTGGGGTCTCTGCTAGACTCATGTCTATGGTCTTGCAGCCCACTTTGTTGGAGAGGATCAGGGACACTCAGAGTGAGGACCCCCACTTGACGAGGATCAGGACGCAGCTTCAGGCGGATCAGACAGGGGATTTTTCTGTGGATAGCTCGGGAGTACTGCGGTACAGGGACCGAGTGTGTGTGCCTATGGATCAGGAGATTAGAGATCAGATTTTGAGGGAGGCCCACTATACACCTTATACCGTCCACCCTGGAGGTACTAAGATGTATAAGGACCTCAAGGCACAGTTTTGGTGGCCCGGAATGAAGCGGGACATTGGGAGATTCGTAGCTCACTGTTTAACTTGCCAGCAAGTGAAAGCAGAGCATCGCGTGCCTGCTGGCAAGTTGCAGAGTCTTCCAATTCCCGAGTGGAAATGGGACCACATTACTATGGATTTTGTCACTGGATTACCGAGGGCGCAGAGCGGGGCAGATGCGATCTGGGTCGTTGTTGACAGACTCACCAAGTCGGCGCACTTCTTACCGGTTCAGATGACTTGGTCATTAGAGTATTTGGCACAGTTATATATGGATGAGATAGTGAGACTTCACGGTATACCTGCTTCGATTGTGTCAGATCGGGACCCGAGATTCGTATCACGCTTTTGGGGGAGTTTGCATTCTGCTTTGGGGACTCAGCTCAGGTTTAGCACCGCTTTCCACCCACAGACCGATGGGCAGTCTGAGCGCACCATACAGACCCTCGAGGATATGCTTAGAGCGTGCGTTATGGATTTTGGAGGAGGGTGGTACCGGCACTTATCTTTGGTTGAGTTCGCGTACAACAACAGCTATCAGGCGAGCATCCGGATGGCTCCGTTTGAAGCGTTGTATGGACGCAAGTGTCGGTCTCCCTTATACTGGAGTGACGTGGGTGAGAGGAGGACTTTGGGACCGGAGTTATTGTTGGAGGCAGAGGAAAAAGTCAGGATTATTCGCCGGCATCTTGAGACAGCCCAGAGTCGTCAGAAGAGCTACGCAGATACTCGACGGCGAGACCTGGAGTTTCAGGTTGGTGATCATGTCTTCTTGAAGGTCTCGCCCTCGAAAGGGGTCCGGAGATTTGGAGTACGGGGAAAGCTCAGTCCCCGCTTTATTGGACCCTTTGAGGTACTTGACAGAGTTGGTCCTGTGGCATACAGAGTTGCCTTACCCCCGCGCCTGGCCGGAGTTCATGATGTCTTCCACGTCTCAGCTCTGAGGAGATATGTTTTTGACCCATCGCACGTGATTGACTTCACTCCGTTGGAGATCGGCGAGGACTTGGTCTACGAGGAGCGCCCATTGCGGATTCTTGCTCGTGAGGTGAGGGAATTGCGCAATCGGGCCATTCCATATGTGAAGATCCTGTGGAGCAATCATGAGGAGCGAGAGGCTACTTGGGAGCTGGAGACAGAGATGAGAGATGCCTACCCCTTCTTATTCGAGACTTCTGATTGAGGTACGTCAGTTCTGCTTTTCTTTGTTTCGAGGACGAAACTTTTTTTAGTGGGGGAGGATGTAGGACCCCTGATTCCTCTGCAGCTTTTTCCCGTGAATCCACTATTTAAACACCTGTTGATGGTGTACCTGGCCCATAGTGCATCAAGGGGATGCCACAGATGGACCCTGTGAGCTTTGATTGACTGTATTGGCCATCGGCTGCTTTTGCCGAATTTTAGAAAAGGAATTTGGCCAAACAGATGGTGGATTTGGATTCAGTGCGGAAAAACGCTTGAGATTGGCTTTTGGTTTGCTTAATTCTGAGTCCGGATGTCCAAAAGCGGACTCCCGGAAGTTTTGGCAGTTTTCGGCGCTTGCGGGAGCCTCCGGCAAATTTTGGAGGCGGAATTTGGCAAAACGGACCTCGTTTTTGGAATCAGCGCGCGAAAACGGTCAAGAGGGGCTATTTACTTGTCGATTTTGAGCTCGCGGGTACTGTTCACGCCGGAACAGTGTCGCCGGCGATCACCGGCGCCGGCGGCGCGGCGGGCGGCGGCGGCGGGCGGCGGCGCGGCCTCGGACAGGCGCGCGGTCCACCGCGAGGGTCGTGCACCGGGGGCGGGCCACGCGGCGCTTCCTGGTTGGCCGGCGCAGCGGGCGCGGTCCACCGAAATTGGGTCCGGGTGCACGGTAGACCGGGGGACACGTGGCGAGGTTTGGTTGGTCCGGTGTTGTGCGCCCGGTCCACGCAGCAGTGGACTGATTGACCGGGGCAGGTGACCGTACGCCCGGGTCAGTCGCGACGTGCGCGGTCCACGCCGCGACGTGCGCGGTGCACGGGCTGCCGGGCCACGTGGCGCATCGCCATTGGCGGGCTCAGGTGCTCCGGGTGCAGCGGGGCCCCTGTGTGTAGTGGACTGGGCTGTGTGGTGGACCGGGCCGCACTGTGCGCGCCCGGAAATCTTGGGCCGGGCCGCACTGTGCGCGCCCGAAAAGGGCCGAGCGCCCGAAAGTTGGACACAGTGGGAATTAATCCATTTGTTTCCTCAGCCTATTTAAAGGCAACCCGAGCTCCACTCTTTTCCCTTTATCTCCCAAACCGAGCCTCTTCAGCCCAAGCTTATTTCTAGCAAAAATCTTCATCTTTAAGTCCTTGATCTCTCTGCCAACTTTCAAGATTTTAGGAGGCACGAATCCCGAGGTTCCCCATTTTACGGTGCGGCGCGACGTTGCTTCCTAGTGTTCTTCTTCGGCGCAGCGATCGTATTTTTGCTCCCCTGGGCTACCCCGACATCATTTTCCTGCGATTCTTGGACCAGTGGACTCCTAAGAGGTAGGACTTCATCTTTCGTTTTGGTCGCGCTTTCCCGTTTCGAGGTTTTGGCACGGATTTCGAGGCAACAAGTGACCCCATTTTCTGTATGGAATTCCTTGACAGCAGCGGAGTGTTTCGGCTATATCTTTGCGCACGAGCGTCGCCGGAAACGAGCCTATACAACTTTTTCATCTACGGATCGCAAGGAACGCGCTCGTATTTTTATTGGATTTTTGTGAATTTTCTTTCGAGGTGAGAATTAATGATTTCTCTGTGAATAGTAATCAGCCCTTAATCCAGATTATTGTATGAGAGTGCTCTCTTGCCGAATTTTTATCTGGACTTACCGAACTCCGATTTGGACGTGCAAGGTACCGTTTCGAAGCTATCGACGCAAGGATCGCCGGGATATTTTTATTGGAATTTTCTGGGCAATTTCTGCAGGTGATAATTAAGCAAATCTGAAATTGAGGTTGTATGTGATTAAGTGCTGAATTTGGGAGTCTAGAGTAATTAGTGGATTTCTTGATGTACCAGGAATGTTGCGGGTGTGCTAAAATTGTGGGAGCGAGGATTTGGAATTTTGGTATTTTCTGACTGTACAAGTTGGGACAGTTGCGCTTCAGGTGGGTGGTTGTTGCACTTCTCTTTGTATGCCCACTAGGAATATCAGAGTACCCTTGCTATGACAATGCCAAATGTGTTGATTGGTAGACTTGCATGCTCTAGGAATTGATTATTGGTTATCAGATCTCTAATAAATTATTGTTAGATTAATCACTGGAACTGTATACTTGGAGACAAATAGAAATAGAGGACTGCAAAACTGATGTTAGTTCACGTGAGACGGTCACCCTAGTTTATTATTCTAAACTGTTTATACTTGAGAATTGGACAAAATGTTGGAACCATGCATGATTAAATCGGTCACATAATTATTGCCATCTTTTACTGCAACACTATTTTGGGACTTGACTTAGGAGAAACCATGCTTTTACTCTTTTCTTCTCCTATTGTTGACACGTGCGGTTTAGTCGCTCAGGTTCGAGCGTGTGTTGGACAGTGTAGTCAGGTATTGGGGATTTGGGGACAGGTTGGGGGTATGACAGGGTGTTGCGGCGACCACGGATCTTGGGTGGTTGACCGGTTTATACTATTGCATCAGATTGGGTGTTATGGGGATCGGGCTTTCTTTAGTGGAGGGTTTTTCCCACTTCATTGAGTCTCGATCCAGTCCTGCTATATCAGGTTACTTGTGGTTACTTACTTTCCTCGTGTGGGTCGCTCCCCACGAGTGCGGCTCCGGAGTGCGCGGCAGGCAGACTTTGAGTCCTGGGGACTCCTTTTGCTTCGGTGTTATGCATAGGCTGGCATACCCGTCGCGGCAGAGCAGGCTGTGCCAGTGTCCACTGGCGGTCAGATTGGGTCCTTTGGACAGGCTTCTTTTTACTGATGCATTCCTTCTCCCATCTGTGTCGAGTTGTCATGTAGAGGCATATTAGGGATGGTATTTTATCAGTTGCTTACTCATCTGCACCCCCTTGCTTTTCCTTTCCCTTTTTGCCTCTGATCACCTGGTGGGCATATTTGAGCTGAGGCTTTACCCACTAGGGGAGGCTACTGTTTATAGTAGTACTTACCCCCATTGTCTTTCTTGTCTCTTTTCCCCTTTGTTTTGCAGAGTCCTCTGTGGGAGCTGCGGGACCGTCAGCAGCTGAGCGAGGTAAGAGGATCGCGGACTAGTTAGCGATGCCACCGAGAGATGTAGCTGGATATTTTGGTCACCCGGTCTTCTCAGACAGTTTTATTTTACTTCCTTTTGGGTCTGGCTTCTGCCAGCTGGTTGTATTTTGTTGTGAGCTGGGAGAGTTTCTGTATTTATTTTTACAGTTGTACTTTACTTACCTTCCGCATCTGTCTGAGATACAGTAGTTTCATTTCAGCTCTGATTATTATGCTCTTTTATTATCTCTTCTTATATCTGAGCAGGTTACCGACGCTTCGTGTATGTGGGAAATACCGCATGCACGGCGGATCTGTAGACGGGCCCGGGTTCTGGTTTACACCCGGGGCGTGACACATGAACATGTATTCGGTCGTCAATATCGAAAATCTAAAGTCCTTCGAGCCGTCAATGTTAGACGATGAGCCCGGAGAAGTACTGCCACCCATGGAGGATCTCGTGGTAGAACGTGAAGAGCAGCTAGCTGATGATACTATTCTGGAACGCAAGGTCACAACGACACGCAAAGGTGAACGTGAAGCCTTCCGTATTGGACGGAAAGGTCAAAAGCCAAGTGCCGCTAAGTGGTTCACAAAGGAAGCTGGAGAAACTAAATTTCCTCGTTTACAGTTCTAGATCCAGCAGGTGCTGGTTCCTCTCAAAAATTTGGGGAGCCATGATCCGGGACGATCTAAATTCTGGATAAGTTTCAACCATTGAGAATGGGGAGAGGCGGTTACAACTATTCCGGATAAGTCTCAACCATTGAGGATAAGGCGGAGGCAGTTACAACTACTTCGGTTAGGATAAGGATCGAGATAGTTTTAGATGGATCGGGTTGTTAAACCAAATTGGATAAAGTCAATTTGGTTAAGAATAAAATTATTATTTTTCTGATCTTTTGTAAGCCTAAGGGCTATAAATAGGGGTCTATTGGCTCTTGTAAAGACATTCCCAGTTAGAGAGTAAAAAATAGAAAACTCTTCCACCTACAAATATATTCTTCGTCTTCTTTTTCTCTCATCCGGATTTCAGATATCCATCGGGGAGGCGCTGCGACATTGCCTCCTCCTCCGACGGATCAAGTGATCACCCTCTTGGAAGTCGCCTTTCATCCGATGTCGGTCATGTCGTTCTTTATACTTCTGCTGAGATTTTTGCAGCTGTCGTTCCACTTCGCTATGCACTTTTTGAATACCCTCTAAGAACCGTTGTGCCTTCGCCATTTCATCTTCTTCCTTGGTGGTCCGCGGTTGCTCGACCATGAACGACAAGTCGAAAGGGGTGGGGGGTAAGTAACCTAAGCACACCTCAAACGGAGATTTGCCAATGGAACTGTGTATAGCTCGATTGAAGGCAAACTGTAGGTACGGAAGGCTCTCATCCCAAGTCTTGGATGCGGTCTTCCAAGTGTCATCCTCTCGGACTCGAACCTGATGATAGCCTGACTTCAGGTCCAGTTTGGGGAAGTAGCGAGCATGCTTCAATTGGTCCAAGAGATCATCGATCTGCGGTAAGGGGTACTGATTCTTGATGGTGATTTTGTTGAGGGCGCGGTAGTCGATACACATTCGCCACCTGCCATCTTTCTTTGGCACCAACACGATCGGGGAGCCACAGGGGGAGCTACTCGGTTTAATAGCACCACTCTCGAGTAACTCGGTCACCTGTCGCTTTATCTCCTCATTCTCCATTACCGAGTTTCGATACATGCCGAGATTCGGTAGCGGAGCATCGCTGATCAATTGGATCTCATGTTCCACGGTTCGCTTTGGTGGCAGTCCCTGGACTTCTTGGAACAGATCCTGATGCTCGCCTATCAGCCTGGCGACGTCGTCCGTTCTCTCTTTGCATGCTAGGCTCAATACCTTGCTGTTTGCCTCCTCCTCCGACGGATCACTTAAACATTTCGGGAAGCATACAATAAATTAAAATGTCTAAAATGACTAATTATCTGTACCATAGGATTGTATTGAAGTTCTTAGATTACTTGAAGTAATCAAACGAGCAAGGTGAATCCAATGTTATAAGATCTAAAACTTGGGCCAAAGAACAACTTACTTTTCATCAATATAAGCCATGCTACTGTTGGGTGACTAGTTAATTTCTTCTTTTCAACAGATTTAACTACATAAACTGAAATACCTTTATTTAAGTGACCTTCCTATAGTTTCCAACTGCTACAAATTACAAATTGCTACATAAAATGGATCATTTGGTTTAAAAGAAAAAATACATCTTAAGTAGAATAGTTAAATAATTCAAGTCCGCATCATATTTGGCTTAGTTGAGTGAGTCCGATATGAAATGAACCGAGTGTAATACCTGCACCATGCCGAAATAACCAAAAACCAAGTTTAGCAGGCCTGGAGCTTTATCAAGCTTGACTTTATAAGATTTGAATTCTTTCTAGTTATCCAATGAGTAGGATTAATAATATATATTGTGATATTTTAAATAATAAATTAAGTTTTATCTTTTAAAAATAATATATATATATATATATATATATATATATATATATATATATAGTAGAACTTATATATTTTTAAAACCACATGCCAAACTATGCTTGTAAATTTTTTACTATTATATTTGTATTGAGATTTGTGTAATTATAAAGTCAACTAAAGAGAGAGAAAGAGAAAGTATAATTATACAAATCTCAATGCAAATCCAAGGATAAAAAATTTACAAGCATGATTGGGCTCGTACTTTTAAAAATATATAAGCTCTACTCTATATATAGAGAGAGAGAGTCCCGCTATAATACTATCGATAGAACCAAGCAATTGATGCTATCAAGTTTTCAACAGATTGATGAAAAGATATACGGTTGGGATTATAGTGGTTTCCTAAGATTTTTACTATTCAACCAACACCTAGTAAACCCTAGGGGACCACTATCATCTTAACCATACATCCTTTAATTTAAAGGCTAAAAATTTGATAGTACAAATGACATCTGCATAATTCACTGGTACAACTATCCTTGTGGGTTATCCAACATACCCGTTTGTCAGGTTTAGATGGAATAAACTATTCTCTATCTTATTTCTCTACTAATTAAGTTATAAATAATTATAAAATATAATTAATTAATATAATTGTTTTTTAAAATAATTAACTTACTAATTATTTGATTTATTAAATTAATAAATATATAAATAATAATTGATTTATTATTTATAATTAATTATCTAATTAAATAATTACCTATTTGATATCCTTATTCAATAATTAATTAATATTTACATTGTTTAAATATTTAATATTTTAATTTATTTGATTAATATATTAATTTAAAATATAAATAAATAAATAAATAATATTACCATATTGTCTTATTTTTATAGTTTTTTATTAATTAACTAAATTCTTCATCATCTCTATAGTATTTCTAATTAATTTATTTATTAACTTGTTAAAATATTATTTTACTAATATTTAAATGCTTATTATTTAGATAAATTATTTTTGTTCTCAATCATAATTACTTTTATTCATACTATTCCAATCCAATCATCCAAACACAATTTTTTTTATTTTTACAATATCTGAATTTTTGCCCAAATATAAAATTAATCTAATTCCTTTCTACTCCAGAATTTATATCTATTTCAGGAATAAACAAAAATAATTTGTCTTCAAACCAAACGGTACCTTAGAGATTTCAGTCCGGTGTCGTAAAATTTTTATTTTAAATTTTTTAAAAAATATATATAAAAATTTTAAAATATGAAAAATAAAAATTATTAATATTAAATTGATATTTTAATATATTTTTTTTAAAAAAAAATTATAAGAATATTAGAAAATAACTGCAGAACTTTGGAGAAACTCCCCAGGAGCTCAAACCTCAAGGCCAAAGACAGCTTCTCTTGGGCCATGGGATTGAGATTTGGACCGTACAAGCCCGGCTGGGAAGGCCCAACCATGACGAGCCACGGACCTCTTCTCAGCCCGACACGACTCAAATTTCTTTTAGACCGAACCGTGCCAATGTCGGGCACAAAAGGAAAGACCAAAAAACACAGCCCAAAATACAGGGCCGGACTCGACTGGCACGAATGCTGTACGAATCCATGCCGAACGGCAGCCCGACCCAGGCGGCCTACCTACTACCCGGCCCATTTTATATCTCTAGTTTTTTTTTCTCCTCAATACAAGGTACAGTCAGAGCGAGAGGGAGAACGAAAGTCAGAGAGAGGGAAGTCTCCGCTACCATCGAGCCGTCTCCGCCATCATCACCACAAGTTAGAGAGAGGGAGAACGAAAGTCGAAGAGGGAGTTCTCCGCTACCATAACCACCGCCGCCGCCGCCACACCACCATGTCGATAGGCCTCACCGTCGGCGGCTGGTTCGCGTCGGCCTTCGTGGACACCTTGGTCGAGAAAGCCAGCTCGTACACCCTCCAGCAGCTCGGCCAGCGCTCCGATCTCCGCGGCGAGGTCCGCTCGCTCGGCCGCTCCCTTCTCAAGGCGAGGGCCGTCCTCCGCAAAGCCGAAAAGAAGCAGCAGCGCAACAGAGACGACGAGGAGCTGCTGCGGCATTTCTTGCTGCAGCTCAAGGACGCCGCCTTCGACGCCGAGGACCTTCTCGGCGACCTCGACTACGAAATCCTGCGCCGGAAGATCGCCGAGGCAAACGAGGCAAGTCACGACATCCTCTCTTCCTCTATTTCTTTTGCAGCCAACTTGTTCAGTCCTGGCGACGATGATTTCGCGGCCAAAGTGCGCGGAGTCCAAGAGAGGCTGGACGCCGTCTCGAATGAAATGCGGGATGTCATCGACGTCCTGAATTTGGAAGACGGCGGGAGGCACCACGAGGTGCTTGCTCCGAAGCGCGAGTCGAGCTCGCTGCCCACCGCGCCTCGGATGATCGGCCGAGACGAGGAGAAGGAGGCCTGATACAGCTGCTGCTGAGGGGCGCCGACGGGTCCGGATCGATCACCGCTGATCGTAATGTCTCCATTCTGCCTGTCGTCGGCATGGGAGGCGTGGGAAGACTACTCTCGCACAGTTTGTGTACCACGACTCGCGAGTGCAGAACTACTTCCAGCTGAAAATGTGGGTCTGTGTCTCTAACGAGTCTTTTGATGTGAAACGGCTGACTAGAGAGATTCTAGAGTGTGCCACCAAGAATGAACGATCAAACTCCACCAATCTCACCAACTTGGACTCTCTTCAAGTGATTCTAAAGGAGAAGGTGATGTCCAAGAGGTATCTTCTCGTCCTTGACGATGTGTGGAATGAGGATGGCAGGGAATGGGAGAGACTCTACGCACCGCTAAAGTATGGGCTTCAAGGAAGCATGATCATGGTGATCACTCGGTCTCCAAAGGTTGTTGAAGTGATGACCAGCACATTGGAGCCCATCTTTCTGAAGGGTTTGCCAGAAGATGTTTACCGGGAATTCTTCAAAATTTGTGCATTTGGTTCGGAAGACTCAGAAGACAGTCCCGAAATGGAGGAAATTGCTGAGCGGATTGCTGCAAAGTTGAAGGGGTCTCCTCTGGCTGCTAAAACATTAGGAGGCTTGTTGAACTCGAACGTGGATGTGAGGCACTGGAGAAATATTATGGAGAGTGAGATATGGGAACTGCAGCAAGATGAGAATGATATCATGCCGGCCCTTCAATTGAGCTATCAATATCTGCCATTACATTTGAAGCGATGTTTCTCAATTTGTTCTATCTATCCCCAAGATCATAATTTTAATGCAAGAGGACTAGTAGATTTGTGGATAGCGCAAGGCTTCGTCGTTGCACCTCAAGCAAACATGCTTTTGGAAGATGTGGGGAATAGATACTTGCTTGATTTGACAAGCAGGTCCTTCTTTCAAAAAGGTCGGAGGGAGGATGATTTCCTGATTCACGATTTGATGCATGATTTGGCACAATATGTTTCAAAGAATGAATGTTTCAGGAAACAAAATGATCACCAAAAAATCCCTTCTTCTATTCGCCATCTGTCATTACGTACCAAAAATCATAAACTTCATGAGGCAATGGACACAGACAACTTCAATAAGTTGCGGTCGCTCGTAATCTTTGGAGAGCTTAAGCCTGAATTGGATTCTGCAATTGAGCGTTGGTTCGATCGGCTCCAATATATCCGTTGTTAAATTTGAGTTCTTGTCGTAGCATCACAGAATTGCCCGATTGTATTGGCAACTTAAAACATCTTCAGTTCCTCAATATATCTCGTACGGTTATTGGTAGGTTACCTGAGTCAATATGTCTCCTCTACAATCTAAAATTTTTGAATATACAATGGTGTCCACTTACAAGTTTCCCTAGAGGGTTTGCCAACTTGATTAACTTAAGGAGACTTGATGCTGAAGATGAATTGGTTTCTAAGGTAACCGACATTGGGAAGCTTACTAATCTTCAATATTTGAATTATTTTAAAGTTCAAAAGAAGCGCGGACATAGGATTGATGAGCTAAAGAATTTGAAACAACTTCATGAGAGTTGCACATTGCAAATCTTGAGAACGTTGAAAGTAGAGAAGATGCCTGTCAAGCTAACCTAGACAATAAAGAGTACATCGATAAATTGACTCTATGGTGGTCTTGTGATAGAAACACCTGCACAGGATCCATTGACTTTTCAGTAGACATAGAGGTGCTTGAAGGCCTCAAACCACATCGGAATCTTAAAAATTTAAGCATCCGGTGCTATGGAGGTGACAAACTTCCAAGTTGGCTGCAGATGCAAACTTTACCTTGCTTAAATGTACTGAGTCTTGTAGATTGCCCCAGTATTACGGATTTACCTTGCATTTCTCTTTTTCTCAGAAAATTGAAATTGATTAATTTAAGATTGAAGTCGCTTCCCATATTATGGGGCGAAGGTTCAATTGATAAAGGCATATATGCACGAGGCAGCAATTGTATACGAAGCTCAACTCTCTCTGAGTTGTACGTCAGGCAGTGTCAAAACTTAACAAGTTTTGAAGAGTGGTTGTTGCCAGAACGCCTACCGTCCATCAAAATCATATGTATTATGGATTGTAAAGAGCTCGTGTCCTTGCCGGTGGAAAGGTTCAAGAACTTTCTCTCTCTTGAGGAATTATCTATTGTAGGTTGCCCCAAGCTCACCAGTTCGAAGAAACTTGAGTTAAATCCCTCCATTAAAGTTCTCCAGCTGAACTTATGTGGTGAGCTCGAACGATCACTGCCCAGCTGCCTACAGAACCTCACATCTCTCATCCGATTGAAAATATCCTGGTGCCTACACCTTGAGTGCCTTCCAGGGCAACTGCTGCAACACATGAGAGCACTTGAGGATTTAAGAATTACTTTTTGTCCAGAGCTCAGGTCAATTGAGGGATTAGACGCTCTCGCATCTCTAGAATCTTTAACTATTTTAGGATGTCCAAAGCTTAAAGATTTGAACCATTGTCGTCTGACCATGAAGTGCAAAGAAAAGACAAGTCAAGTTTCTTTTTGGTCATCAACACAATCGTCCTTCTTAAACAGCCCTTTTTACAAACTTTACCATCTTTCCATCTAAATCTTACAATACGATCTCAGGAATCTGTGCTTTTTGATGTGGCTGCCAGTACTCACATCACTTAGAAAACTTTCGTTTTATGATTGTCCCAATCTTCGATCACTGCCGACATGGTTATGCAGGCTAACATCTCTCCAAGCTTTACAGATACATGGGTGTCCTGCAATCAAATCATTATCGGAGAATGGCTTGCCTTCCTCCCTGACAGTTTAACATTTGCCATCCAATGTTGACAGAGCAGCTAGAGAAGCACAGAGCATTGCTGAACCTATAATTTACTTCTCGCACAAATTTTCATTTAGGTAATTACTCCCTGTTTTATCATTTCAACTTAAGTCAAATTCCTTCTTTTTTCTTATTGTGTTTTTTTCCTTTCAAGGTGAGGAAATAAAGTGGTCGGTCGGAGCCGCTCACGACGCCAATGAATTACGCACACAGATTCGCAGATGGGCTACAGGCTAGCTTTTCAAGTGCTAACCTTCTAAGTTTCTCTATCTTTAAATTCCAAACATCTGCATGTTTGGAATTTAATGTATTTATCAGGGCTCTTTCCTGGAAGTAAGGACAAAAAAAAAAGGTAAATTGTGGTAATATCCAACGATCTGCAGCCACTGTTCTCTTTTTGCACTTTGTGCTGAATTTCTTTTTTTTTTTTTAACTTTTGGATGCAATCATGCAAGTGATTATATTCAAGGATGACTTTGCTGTACAGATGTTGCAAAATGATTTTGCTGTTTCATATTGGATACTGTATTCTTGTTTTTTTTTGGGGGGGGGGGGGGGGGGGGGGGGGTAAAAATGTATGCAACTAGCTTAAACTTTAGATCATTTGGAAATAACTACTTAATCTTTAAATTTTAATTTAACTATCTAGCCTTTTGTTTTATTTAAGTTTAGTTGTTTATTAATTTTTCAAAACTATTACGTGCACCCCCTGCATATATACATTCATACACTGCACTTTTATTGATTATTCATTTCATCGGATTGTTGGATCTCTATCATTCAATGAGTTATATATATATTACATAATTTAAACTTAGTTATACAAATAGATTTTTTAAAACCCTGTTCTTACTATTACAATAATTTTGTTGTTAGTCAGTTTATAACAAAAATTCAGCAACCATTGTTTTTCTCAGTATTTGGATGCCACTTCAAGCAATTAATTAGATTATCATATGATTACAATTATTAATTGGGTATTTGGTTGATGCTTTTATGTACATGATTCAATCCATTTTGAGCCAAGTTAAATGATATTTTAGTTGATGTAACAACTAAGTTAAAATGAGGGCATTGGAAGTTATGCAGAAAGTTTTACTGACTGCATTAACTCGGCACATATTTCATGTGAAAGATAAGAGGACAATAAAAGAAATGATGGCAGTCTATTGTGTTACTCTGGCACTGGCAATCTGATGATGCTCTGTGAAATTTCCTCAAATCCTTCAGTAAGAATAACCCTTATTACTTATCTGTATAATACCTGGCAAGAATAAGACCAAATATTTTTCTCTGAATTAATCATGATTCGCATGTCAACTTTGTAGTGTTGCCTCCTTCTTCTTCTTCCTTATTTTGCTTTTTTTTTCCCCTCTCTTGACATAAGGCAGCACCTGTCTTTTCCTGTATAATTTTAATACAGGTAGAACATTTAGAACCATTTTATAAGACTTGCTGTTTAGATCCTAATAAAGAATTTTTGCTATTCTTGTGCTGTTTTGATCTATCTCACCCTTTTAGTTCGATTACACTTTAGTTAAATCTCAACTTTTTTTACTTCCAAAACTGAAAGATAAATTCCCTTTCTTACCTTACTTTGGATCAGTTCTTGCTCTTCTGAGAAGTTGTTGTTTGGTTCAACTGTCATCTTATTAAATCAAGTAATTATTCTTCTAGTCTCTTTTTTCTTTATTTTTGTTTGTTTATTTTCTGATTGTTGTTCTACCAATCTTTTGTCAATCAAGAGTTACCTGAAGTAATATAATATATCTTTTATTGAATAAAAATGAGAGCTAGCCAATTTCTATGTTCTTTTCTCTGTTGATCCAGTTTTTTTTTTATTGCTTCTTGTTCTTTGAAACCGTACGTATGTGCACTGACATTGTCATATATATGCCATAGTTTTTATCTGTGTATAGCTTCGTAGCTTCAAGATAACATTTGAGTGTGTCATAAACAAAAGGGTAGAAATCTCTTCTTGCTTTTGTAAGTTTTTTACTAAGAAAATGAAAAAGCACGCAAGAACCAAAAATCTAATGCTGTATTACTATACATTTACTGAAAAAAGGGACCACTGACACAAATCCGGAGCTTCTGATGTTTCATAATGGAAAATGCCCATAATGAAGCCACAGTATTCTAAATCTAACCATCCCTATTTCATAAGAAATTAAAAACCTTCCTAAAAATGGAGAGAAATCACTTTTAAAAGAATGCAGTAAATCAGTCAAAATAATACATTGTAACAACCAGAATATTCACTCATCAAATACAAAATAAACTCAGTAGAAACCATGAAAAAGGCTGGCTGGCCAATCTGCAAAAACCGGAAAAGCAACAGAAATAAAATTATCATTAATCTAGTCTTTTACAACCAAGAAGATAAGAATTCACATGATTTAAGCATTAGATTTAACCCTTCATCCACAAGATGAGTCAAGAAAAATAATCTTCAAACAAGGTTTAGTCCATAAGCCAATCCCCGATTAATTCCAGCTATATGAGACCCTTTTCCTACAGAATAATTAACAAATTTTTTAAAATTCAAGAATATGTTTACAGTCATGCAGGCATTATCGGATAGGGTGGTATTGGGCCGACACTCGTTTCGGAGGGAGCTTGCGGAGAATGTAAAGGACGAGTGCCGAGGGGAGTATCTCAGTCAGCTGTCAGTACAATAATAAAGAGAGTTAGGAGCTAACAACAACAAAAGTAGATTTTAGACAAAAAGAACTGCCATGAGATGAGGCTTACCATGTAGTAGATGAGGTCCAAAATTGGGTGATCCATAACCTCAAGGGATACATCAGGATCAAATGCAGATAATGCCACCTATCATCAATGTATCGAGTAAATGGCAATGATAAATGGAATGGAGGAAACAATATGAAACATCAACCAAAAGCTTATAGAATTATATGAAGATAAAAGCACCCACCAATCATGAATCATCACTATGACATCATAAATCACAGTCTGAAATAGCTAGGCATATGACAATCTCTTTGGGAATAAAATGTTTAATTTCAGTGGCCAAAAAGCTGGTCATAAAATGCAAGCATTAAGAACTTAAAGGGAGCGTCATGGTTAAAGAAATGATAAATGAAACAGAAATGGACGAGACCCTGCAATGTGTTAATTGATTTGCATGCGCCTTTCCCCTTTATTTTCCAATGTAGAGTAGGTGAGAGGCCAATTCATTGGTGTACCATAACAGACAGGGTCTCTAGATATTATAATTCTCTCCTTTATTACACTTCACTAATATATCAACCATAAGGAAGGTTATCTTAAGCAATGGTTCATCTAGACACAACCGAACAACAGTACAGCAAGTGCTTGTACCAACTGGTCATCCAATTTAATATCCTGTTAACTTTTATTCTCTAGGTATATAATGCATGTTGATATAAAGCAAGATATTGTTTTTCCCAGTGAAGTCACAACAAGAAGCTCACTAAGCAAGTAAAAATGCTCAATTTCTAACGCATAATTATATAGATTATAAAAAAGGTTTTTATTATCATCAATAACTGGCACAATTGCTTCAGCCTATTGCGGCATTCAGTGTTAATTGATATATCCTTTTCCAAATAAAAGTCTCGTGGTTCACAATATGAATCTGTACATCTTGTTTGTTTTATTTCTTTCCTTTCTAAGAAAGCAGTAAATAAACATCATACTGAAATATGAAACAGCAATGATCATGGACTGCTTGAATAATTGAATACTCACCACAAACAACCTTATCAGGAAGCAGGTAAAACAGATAGCTGTCACTGATCCAACCTGCAACAATATTCCAGATGAACAGTTAACTTTAGTTACCTCATTGAATCAGTTTTATACTGTTTTCAAAGTATAGTTATTTCATATTGGTAGTAGATAATTAAGATGGTATGCGGTTGCAGTTAAACATGATCGAGATTCTCCATGATATTAAACTAATACAAATAAATTAGACTCAACTTGCCTCAGTCTTGGCTTTTTGAGCAAGAAGCCAAAAATAAAACCTAGTTTATTTATGGATTTTTAATAATTCAAAGCTCAAGGTCATCATCTGTTCAGCTTCTTCAAAATATATGGCAAGTTGAAGTAATCTATTATTCCACCCCCACTTAACACAAAGATATCACAAACTAGGCCAAACCGAATTCTGATTACATAAAAGGTTATAAAATCTATATAATCTTAGCACTGCGAGAAAAAAAGCTAACAAAAAATACCTTCGGCCTAATCAGCCAACATTAAGCCCAAGTAAAAGCCTTACAATTGGACATTACACAGCATGTAATATCAAGAGACTAAAATATAGATTGATGATTTATAGACTTATGGAAGATCTAATGGAGTATTAAAATCCCGTGCATCATATAAGAAACTCAACAGATTTCAGATATAAGCCTTTTTTACCCCTTTCAAATGATACATATGGTTCTTGAATAACAAGATCATACTAGCCGTGGCTTTCAGGAAACACAGCTAGCACATTCTAATGTTTCAATATATAATATTTTGCAGATCTAGATTAAATTTGTCCTATATTAGATTGATTTGTCATCTAGAGTGCTATGCGAGTGATAACCAAGAAATGAGCACCTCGTGAAGCTTCTTTCTCCGCCCTTTTGATTGGATAGGGAAGCGCCTCAGAAGGAAGAATAGCCTACAGGAAAACATATATCACTCACAAAAACTATAAAAACAAAAACAAGACAGCATACAAACAAAAACAAGACAGTAAAAGATTGTTTCATATAACGAACCTTCCTCCATATATTAAGAACCCAAGACAAGCTATAAATGAGACCACTGCATCAAGAGAAAAAACATAAAGATGTACGGTTATATTATTATCATTATAAAAGCAAGGTTAGTGGAACTGCCAGAATGATTGACTTTACCTGCAATAAAGATCTTGCCAACTAGCTCAACTACACTGCTGTCATCAATCCAAAGATATATCCAAATGCCAATCTGATCAACATAAGGTTCTCGTCATTGCTAGAGATTAAAGTACAGAAACAGGAAACAATTACATCATACACCAAGCAATTTGTACGAGGAATATTTTTATAACCTGAGGCCCTATCATTTATATTATGTTGCAGTCTCTTCGGCGGATCTATGGACAAGAAAACTGGCCATATAGGAGGTCAGAATTATTCAGAGATTATCTATGTCACCCATAAGAATAGATGGATTTCAAAGTAACAAGAACTGGTTTTACTCCAATGGATATTGTTGGTTTCTAAAATCCCAAAATATCATCTCTCAATAAAAATTAAAAGTATCAGCATCATGTTTTAAAAATTAGGAGCTATTGTTGAGAGGGGAGGAAAAAGTAAACCTGGATAGCATAAATTATACTATTCACGGAGATGTAAGCAGCCCTTAGCTTGTCAGTAGGAAGACTCCTTGCCTGCCAATAATCTTTGAAAAAGGTCAGAATGTTGAAACACAAAATGAAAAAATGACTTGATGTTGCCGTTGGACTTGCCTGATGATATATCTCAGCCCAGAATAAAACAAGTAATGTGTACGTCGAGAAAAACAACAACCCGGGAAAATCCAGTAGTGTTATAGTAAATACCTGTTTCATTAAAGAAATTAAATTGCAATTCAGTTGACTAGACCATACTACTTGAAACAAAATGTTCCTAAGATAGTCCCTGTGAGAAAGTTGATGCAACAAGCATGCAAGAACAAGTAACAAATATAGAATGACATCTGCCAGTACTCTTTTACTCGACAGAGTCTAGAGCACAGGTAAGCTTTTCTCTTTATTAAGAAAATATAGCATGTGTAAGGCAAAATAGTTGATTCATTAATTCATAGGCATGGACCAACATACCACCATATAACAGAGAATTCCCTTTATCTAATATTTTGCTAGTTCCACCATCATACTGGCGTCATACCGTCATATTTTTGTTGTTTTCAATTGTATTTTAATATTTGTTAGTTCCAGGTTCCACCTCCTTGAAAAAATAATTCATCTTTTAATGTAAAGATATTGGGCATGCCAAAAGCCAAATTATACAAATGTTGCAGAGATAAATTATATGCAAGAAGGTGCTTACTTTTGTCTGGAAAAGAAAAACCTGAGTATGAAATCCAAATACAACAGCACGAACTGCAACAGATATACGCAATTAGTATTTGCATACATATATGAAATTATAATGACGAAAAGATGTGGAAATTACCTCCGTTCACAACAAAGTTCATAAGATGAAAAACCTTCTGTGTCGTCCAACCAAATTCAGGAACTCGCATTTGAATTCTTATTAGTTGAATCTGAAAATAATAGAGAAGTCCAAGATTCAACAATACACCAACCAAACTTAAAAGAAAAATAAAACTTCGAGATAGATCTCATCAAGATTATATCCCAAAAATAAGAAGTTGAAGCAAATTTTGGAACAGAAAAGCTTAGTTTAGGTAGAGGTAGCTGATTCTTCAGACTTGTCATTAGAGTAGTCCCAAGAAATTCATTGCAGATGCACTAAAAAATAAG